>JAAAKG020136445.1:0-13199 GCA_010014905.2 Druon quercuslanigerum
TCTTCCACCACGCCGTCTTGCGGCAAATTATTGAATCTGCGGTGGTTTCGTAAGCCTTGTTTACCCCCACTACGGGAATTTCGGGACCTGTATATACGACCGTGCTCTGAGAGTCTCGGAAATTTTCGGAAAGTTGCACCAAATAAACGCAAATCGCTTTTAAAGCCAAGTTCACTTTTCAGACTATTTGGGAAGATGGATCTCCTTTGCGCTCACAAGGCAAACTTACGGTGCACAGTAAGGTATTTTGGATTTGTTCGTACAAATAATCGACGACTCGTCAATTTTCAACCAAATAAATTTTAGTTTTAAATTACTCGTGAATAATTTTACCGTCGGAGAGATATGCCACTATTACGGTTTGAATCGTCAGTACGTCAAAAAAACGTCGACCAACGTCGGCAGTCGTCGACCGATTTTCTGGCTATTCAGATGTCAGTAATATTTGGTAATTCGTACAAACAATGCTCCATGCTCATTGTTATTTATGTTTTCAACCATTACAAATGCAAACATTTCTATTCTCATTCTATTTTTGCAATAAAAGTTTTAAATAATAGTTAATAAACGGTCATAAAGTTAATACTTTAATTCTCAAATTACTCAACCGAGAAACGTTTATTCTGAAGAAATGAACGGTCGGTATTTAATTATTTGAATAATAATTTTATTAAAATAAACATAAAAATTGTAAGAAAAAAGATTTAAAATTCTAAAAAATACTCTTTCGTTGATTTCTTCAGAATAAACGTTTCTCGGTTGAACAATTTGAGAATTAAAGTGTTAACGTTATTAACGTTTATTAACAATTATTTAAAACTTTTATTGCAAAAATAGAATAAGAATAGAAAGGTTTGCACTTGTAATGGTTGAAAACATTAATAACAATGAACATGAAGCATTGTTTGTACGAATTACCAAATATTACTGATTACCTTGAAAATCGGCCGACGACTGCCGACGTTGGTCGACGTTTTTTTGACGTACTGACGATTCAAACTGTAATAGTGGCGTATCTTTACGACAGTAAAATTATTCACGAGTAATTTAAAAAAAATTTCCATTCGGTTGAAAATTGACGAGTCGTCGATTATTTGTACGAACAAATCCAAAAAACCCCACTGTGCGGTGTTTGGCAGAAAGCTTACAAAACTTAGTGTTTACGCTAAGTTTTCTTTCTGTCTCTACATTTTAAGAATTTTAAAAAGACATGGGAGAAGATAGATCTTTCAAAATTATTTTCGGGATTTTTACGTGATATTGCGTTTTTCAGACGCCAGATCTCAACTGCCGTTTTTCGGGCAAGTTGGTCTTTTTATCACCGTGCTCCCATTTTCCCTTTCGTGCTTACGCCATGGAGTCTGAGTGGGAGTGGTTGGAGTCTACGCCTTTTTTTATTCTTATGTGATGCAACTTTCTACGAGAAACGCGCAGGAGGTAGTCATTTTGCCTAAACTCAGGCTATCCCTGTAACTTGCAGATTACAATATATATTTATATATATTGTAACCGCAGGCTTTTGGCTTAGTTGACTAAAATGAAATTATTTAATAAATGGAATTTTTATAAATATAAGTGATGCATATTGATCATTTTAGGACAGATACGAGATCTGCTTGAAACATGATTAGATAGAACTAAAATGTAATGGAGATCAAGAATAAGTAATAAAAAAATTTGATCGAGATGATACGATCATTGCGGCTGCATGGTAGTTCGGCTCGATGTGATAAGTGCTGTGTTTGAGGTTTTAATTTAATCTGACACAATTTTGGAAAAAAATGTAAATGCTCGTTATGCAGCACTAAGCTCTTTGTATAAACAAAAATTAATTGAATAAGTTCTGAGCTATCCTATTTATACATCAGGTTTTTAATGCCTGTTCTAAATCTGGTGCAAAAGTTAGAATAAAATCCGTAACTAATATGGATTTATTTTCAAAATATAATTAATTTAGCTGCTTATTGGGCATTTTTCACACTCCATTAAATTCTTTCTTTTCCATAGAGAATGACTCCTCATCTTCTAGAAATTTTGCATTACATTAATCTTTGGCTTAAGCCTAATTTGTTAAGAAAATATTCTTATTAATCATATGAATATATCAGATTTATTCGCTCTTTTAGGATTTTAATTCTATAAAATTCGCCATTAAATCAACGGCAGGTTTGTAGTGGTGGAGGTCAGTGTCCATTTCAGAAGGTACACCTGTCTATTCTGCATATGTAGGTATTGCTGTGAACGAGGGGTCTTCCCATAATCATTAGGTAAGCAAACTACCGAGCACGTTCGACGAAACAACTAAGTTCTAGGGCTACTCCAGTGAAACGGTGACTTTTAACGACGCCTGAAGTTCGGCAACCCAAATACGCGCTAATCTATCGACGCAAGCGAAGCCATCCAGAACGCGAGAAGTGGGTTGCATAGTTCGGTGATGCAGCGCTAGAAAGCGCAGAGTTCTCTTTCCCGCAGACAAGCTCAACCGAACAGGATATAAGCAGGCAGGTGGGATGTGCATCGGCAGTCTCGAGTGGACAACGAGAAACCGCAGTCGACACATCCGGATTATTATTCATCCGAGCAGCTGCTATGGAAGAATAAATGTCCATTGTTTTTGGCTTGTCTAGGTACGCTATCCCAGGCTATAGACTCTTTTGATACCTTTTGCTTTCTGGGCAAGCCTGCAAGGGCTTCAAGTCATTGTTGTTACTTTTTAGAGTTTCTTGGGTACGCTGTCTCAGGCTCCTAGGCATTCACTTTTGATTTTTGGTTGTTCTTGGGTAATTAATTCTTAAATTTGGTACGTTTTCTTTTTTACTAACCTTGGGTACGCTATCCCAGGCTCAAAGCTCCCCTTTTCTTTTCAGGATCTCCCTTGGGCATACCATAAAGGGCCCAAGAGACAGATATACTTTTATTAGACTTGCCGTTAGATTGTTGGATCCGGAATTTGCTCAAAGGGGATCCGGAGAATTCTATATTTTCTAGTGATTTACGCGATTTCGATCACCTCAATATTACTATAAGTCTAATAAGTATTTAGATGAAAGGATTTTTATCGTATTATCAGAGCTAGGGCTGTTGATCCAGGAACTGTACAAACCGATCAACGAAGTGGATATAAGTTACTGTGATAGAACGCACAAGTAAGCCATGACTGATTAAAATCGAAGAAACGTCCTTATATAAACATTTACTGAATAAATGAGAGATCTTTGATAATATGCAGCATTATTCAATTTATCTTCTGCTTTTTATTAAAATAAGCACTCTTTCGCGAGAGAATGGTCTAATCTCGCTTTCTGCGAATGCACTTCTTTTTCCAGCCTCCACTGGGCAGACTGCCAGACATCCGTTTTTATACTGTGCTGCGCTTTTTATTTTCCTGCTTCAGTTCTCCCTTCTCGATCTTAAAAAAGGTTGTCGAGCTAGGAGTTACTGTAGTTTTCGCTTTAATGTTTCTTCTGTGAAAATCGCCTGGATTGAAAACCGGAAAGTTTTCGATTCAATCTTCCATACGCTTATCATCTGTCTGCTGAATAGCTTAAATAGAAAGATTTATGGTAGTTTGCAAAACTAGATTTACTATATTATCTGCATAGAATCGAGTGACGCCTGGGAAAGTCACCTTTTAGAGAGGTGTCTTTCCGGATGACAATGTGAAATTGTCGAAAAATACACTCAGGAAATTTAGATGGATTTTGCGTTAGTAAAATGTGCCAAGGTTTATTGGAAGTGCGGAAAATTTATAGGCACCCCAGAAAAAACTGAGCTCCTCAACAGAAGCGCTATATGACACTTTGACCCTATATAGACCCATAGATACCTGGGCGTTCTCACGCCGTCAAAGTGGTGACGGAAAACCGAAACTTGAATGTCTTCACAACAGGATTATTCTAGTTACAGGACATATAGTTTCAAATGGACGAGATCCTTTTCTTAAAATGGTCAGTAAGCACGACAAAGTGGGCAAAGGAGCCTTTCTATACAAAGTAGCGAATAAATGAATGAAATCTTATCCATGACAGCATCGAGAGGGATGTAATAGAAGAGTTCGAAAATAACGTTACGTATTATGTGAATGCTCCCTAAGACGGTTGCCAGCCAGCACTTGGTCTCATTACGGGCGTACTACCGCGCCTTCATCAACCTAGTGTAATGCCAACGCTTGGTAGTACTCGTAAGTCGGCGTATTACCTGCATTTAAAGTTGATACTTCTTCAGTATTCAGTACTGAATCACTTCTAAAACTGTATGGCTAGTCTGAAAAAATCTGACCAAATCTGAAACTTAGCTATTGTATCTTATCTTTATTGCAAAATATTCTTTCACCTACTATAGCTAAGATATCAAACTAGCTGAAGCATTTTTTTCAGTATTTACAATTGTATGTTTTAGTTTGAAATTAACTTTTTAGTTTAGGTGCGCCAACGTATTCCCCTTTCACCTAGAGAAACTAGTATTTTCAATTTGAATTAATTGGAATATAAAATTTTTTTCAAGTTGTAAATTTTTATTTTGTGTCCTGCAAATTGAATAGCTTCAAAATAAGGTAAAATTTGTGTCCTGTTTCAATAATTGAATTTAAGAACATTCAAATGTCGCTATTTGTTAACGAAAACAAACAGTTATTTATAGTTTGTTTTGGCCATGATATAATGTTATTATAACGAAAAATGGTGAATATCGTGTAGAGTTCGTATCTATTAAATTTTATTATTTGTTTTAATTTTCATCCTATTAGGATCGCATAACTTTTTGGACACCCAATGGCTCATACATATGTCAGACCTTAAATAAGCACCTAGTGATACGCTATGATGGCGTATTGCTAACTCGAATTCCGTTCCATGAAAACTATGAATTGCTTGAAAATCTATATTTATATTCGGAACTAAATATGATGCTTTAGGTTTCCATTTTCCGCCGAGGAAACCGCAGAAGATGAGACACAATTGACAAGCTTTGAAGGAGAAGTAGTTAATACATTTTGGACTTTGTTTCAAGCACCTGAAATATTCTGGGAAATTAAAGCAGAAAATTCAATTCTACTGCAATACCCTTCGTGATACTATAGAAGGTATCCAATTCATGACTTGATTGCGATAGTCATCAAACTGCAAAACGCATTGGATTTATTTCTTCCTACCAATCCCAAGTATTAAATCGCCTAACTAGATTCACTCATCCTTGATTCGTGCCATTCGTGATAAATAATAATTATTTGTGCGACGATAAGGTCAAATCTTGGAAGCATTCTTGGTGGAAGGAATAACAGGTATCTGAAAGCATTGAGGCATTGAAGGCGTTGAAGGATTACCTTGCTATTCCAACTAGCTCTGTGCCTGCTAAATAGTATTGCTAACGGAATGCGACTTTTTCGACTGCGCTTACATCCAGCAATAGTGGAGTAAGGAAGAAAAAAGATGAGCTATTCTTCACTCCCTTACTACGCTTCCTCCCGCCTCGCCTAATCAAATAACAACAGTGTCCGGCCCACTTTATACTCTAGGAAATCCACGTTTTCATGCATGCTTTCAAGAAAATTCTTGATCAAAGCTACGCTTTTTCAATGTTTTGGAACTCCTGCACGCTATACGTGCTTTGGAAAGTGAACATTCCGTACATGTACTACAAAAATATGTATTACACATTGTATAGGTGTGAAATAAAGTTAGCTTTTACATGAATTAACTGAATATTTTTATTTACTATGTCGTTTGGAAAAGTGTAGGGGGCCCCGCAAGGGGTTTGCATGAGTTTCCCTCAGGACATAAGGGGCCCATGTGTAAGAGGGCCTGTAAAACCCTTATGTTTCTCGAGGACACGCTGCGAATCAAGTGTGTCGGCTCTCTTTATCCATCTCGTAAGTGCTTCGGCATGTTTTTGGCACACGGGTATAGTTTCGAGATTACTAACTAGTGATGGCTTCGTATCTCGAGAATAACAAATTACAAGGACAATCATCTTAACCGAATATTTTGCGTGTATTCACCGCAGATATCTTTTAAGATCACGATACCTCACCCTCTTTTTCTTCTCCTGGACTGTAATATTGTTGTCGGCCGAAGCCGAGAATTCGATCACGAATATAGTTTGTCTTTGGTGGTCCAAGAGAACCATGTAAGCCCTCGCGTGTTCAATGAGAACTATTGTCGTTCCCCTATCAGTGGGATACTTTTTGATTGAAAATTTGACTACGGTACAGTTAGGTGGAAATTACAAAATCCTGGCACGCGAAAAGGAAACCCTGTGTAAACACGAAACGGACAAGTTGATATGCGAGTATCTGTTTCGCAGTCTGCTTCACTTATGTTATATCCTAAAGGAGGTTGAAGCCACGCCTGGGTATACGTAGGTCTCTCCGATGCCAATGTATCTAATAGCATTTATATTCACGAATTCAGGGTCGACGGAAATCTCTGAAGTCATTCTTGCTTTAAATGAATCTTTGCTTACTTCTCCAATTTAAAGTGCATACCAATCTCTCGTCTGTACCTCACGACTATCCTTAGATCATACTAAATGTGTTGTATTCCAGAAGCATAGACCTTCAGGTCATTTGTATAAAATTGAATGACATCTTTGCAGATACGGCCTGTGAATATTACACGTTTCCCCGAAATCGTAGGGTAGTGACAGAGGATATGAGTAGACGTCTCATTATCCTCTCCACACAGTCGACAGAGTGAAATTTCTTCAAACCCTATCTTATTCCTGTGGTACCGGAAGTTTTTATGTCCTATAAACATTTCTGTTAGGCCTTTGACTTCCTTTCTTCCGAGCTAGAGTAATTCCTTCGTTCGGTGACGGTTTATCTTTGAGCCTAGGACTGTTTTAGCCTGTCTGCAGCCAGATACCGAACTCCACTCATTTTGATATTCCATGGTCAGCCAACTCTTAATATCTTCAATAAAAAACCTACTGGAAATGCCTGCAACTGGCTCAGGTCCAGTAAAACTTTGTTTTGTAGCTATTTTAGCTAGCTAGTAGTGACGTGATCGTTGTTCGTCATGATAGCAGCCCTGCTCTCTGAGCAGATATGAATGTTTCTTTCATTGCCATACTCCCTTGCCTTGCAGGCGCACTGGAGTATGGCCATAATCTCAGATTGTAGAACTGTGGAATAGGACGCCATCGCAATTGTGAAATCCATTCCATTCCTTCTACGATACACACCGGCTCCTGCGTTCTCCCTGTTCCTGGAGCCATCTGTGAACCTGTTGTCTCCATCAGTGGGTAGGTGTGCTGAACCGTGAAGCCAGTCGACTCTTGTGGATAGGCTAATGCGATACTTCTTGTCGAAGAGATAGCGACGAATGGACATTTTGTCCCTGAGCATGCTGAGTGTCGGCCTCCTCGCAATATCGATTGCTACCCGCACCATTGTCGAGATATTGCTATCATTTACCATATTTAATCTCCAGGCCGCCTTTGCAGCCACGGCCTTGATGGTGAGATGGAGGAGCTCCAAGCCTATAAGTGCCCCCAGATCCATCATGGGTGCCAACTTCGAGGTACCAGTGATGTCTCTCCGAATCAGTCCCATGATCTTTTTCAGTCGAGCCTTCACAGTAGACAGTTCGACCCTGCTTCACCAGACCACCGCTGCATAGAGAAGCCTGGCTCGCAAGATCGCTGTGTAGATCTACATAACTGCCTCCGGCTTCAAGCCCCAGCTTTTCCCTGTGACTCTCCTACAGATCCAGAGAGTCGCTACTAGCTTCTTGCACTTTTTTTCCAGGTGCTCGTTCCATGACAGCTTCCTATCTATGATAACTCCTAGATATGTGGCTTGTCCTTTGATTTTCAGTTGTTGTCCTGCCAGTTTCAGTGTACTCATGCTTCCACTTATATCTTCTGGTGAATACAACTGCGTCCGTCTTTTTCGGATTGACTGACAGTCTAGTCTTCATGCACCAAGAATCTACTATTCTTAGTGCTTGCTGCATTACTCCGAAGAGCGCATCCAGATGCTGACTGCGCACGATAACCAATATATCGTCCGCGTAGCCTATATCCTGATGACCTTGACTCGAGAGCAGATGAAGAAGTTTATCTACAGCCAAACACTACAGCATGAGGGATAAAACACCTCCCTGCGAATATCCCGAGTCAACGGTTTCACATAAAGTGGTATCACCCTTAGTTGTAAACAGGTTCCTATTGGCCAACATGTGGCAGGTCTATTCTTCAACTGCCATAGGCACTGCATGTAAGATCATAGCCGCCCTCATCACCTCTCCCGAGGTGTAGTTAAAGGCTCCTTCAATATCCATAAAGGTTCCAATCGCAATGCCTTTTAGCTTCAGTTTTCCTTCGATTAGTCTAAATGCTGTGCTTAGGGCCGTCTTCGTCGAGTAACCAGCGCTATAGGCGTATTGATGCTTGTATAGTTGCCTACTTGACAAGACCTTATCGCGGATATATCTGTCTACAAGTGTTTCCCCAGTTTTTAGTAGGAAAGATGTGAGGCTATTGGGAAGGAAATTCTTGGGTGAAGTATACCCAATCCTGCCCGCTTTCGGAACAAAAACTACTCTGGCACCCCTCTATGCCGCCGGAACATAACCCAAAGTCAGACCAGCCCTAGCTTGTCTCAGATTCGGCCCTATGATGATTTCACCAGCCTTCTGTAAAAATACCGGATATATACCATCTGGACCGGGAGACTTGTAAGGACTGAAGGACTTCAGTGTGCACCTGACCTTGGCTGGGGTAACAGTCTCGCTGGCTAGACGCCAATTCGGGCACAGTTCGGCCACAGGCGACTTTAATTGCCAAAGTGTCCCCGCCCGACTCTGAGTATCCCCCGCCGGGCAATTTTAGGGTGCCGAAAATAGCGTCCGGATTTCGAGAAAGCAGCTTATCCAGTCTAGCCGCCTTTGTTCATTTCTCGATATCTGTGCAAAAGTTGGTCCAGCTTTCATACTTTGCCATACCTATTTCACTCCTGTATTCATTCCTTATTTGCCTGAATGAGGTCCAAAGGTCTCCCGTTTTTCCAGTATTGGCACGTCTGATCTTCTCTGGTTTCCCTGCGAAGCTCTTCGAGTTTCCCATTCCACCAGTTTGTCTCACCAGCCTGTCGGAGAGACAGGTAGATTTTATGGCTTTCGTAAAAGTCTCGGCCACCATCTCCAGAGTGTCCACGTCGAGGGTCAGCTCTCTGAGCGGCCGGCAGTTCAACCCCCTACGACTCCCTGTTCATCGGTTTTTGGGCCGCCTTGTGCCTCCTTACAGACTCAGCCCCCCTCCTCCTCGAAGGGGTGCCATCCGAGACCCTTCCCCGCTTCTGAACCTCAGTGCTGGTTATCGGCGCTGCAGTTGCCTGTGTGCCAGATACCGCAGCTGCTCTGCTAGCCCGCTGTGCTTACCTGTTCAGTTTCCTTTTCTGGGAAATGTTGAGGTGTTTTTTATTGGGGGACTAATTGGCCGCTCCCGTTTCTATAGCCTCACTCAGGGGGACCGTCAATCCTTCAGCTCTTGGGAGAGCTGGGGGCCCAGCCGCCGCCTGGGTTTAGCATACTGGGGAGACAGATTCGGAGGAAAGGTTTATGTTAGACAAATTAACAAAATTGTGCAAATATACATTTTTTATTAGAATTTTTTCTTTTTAATCTAGCAGTACTGGAAAAAATTTAGGGATACTGAATTTTTATAAATGTTACCCTTTCACTATTAAATGTAATTGTTATGTCCAAAATACATGAATAAAAACACTAAATTAGCAATTTCTGTGACAAAAAAATGATTTTTTGATAAACGTTCACTGCGAATTGCTGAAGATTTTATTTATTTTACTCTTCTCACACTGAAAGCAAAGACAAATTTCACTTTTTAAATAGAGATTCAGCATTGGGATTCATTTTTTTAACGGTCTTCTTCCTGACATAATCTTTTCCGAGGTGTGAAGTGGCCCACATGTAATGAGCGAGATCCAAATTTGTAGCTGTTCTCGAGCATTTTCGAGTGCGGTACTCTTTGCAAAAAATAATATCTTTATTTCTTGCTTTCTAAGCTTATTCTGAGAGTTTCCCGATGGGTTAATTGCAATTAACCCATTCGATTGTCGGCCGCGCATGCGTGAAAGAGTCGAGAGAGTGTCGCTGCATAGCGAAAAGCTTAAGCGAATAGAGGAGAGTAGAGAGAGACAGATATACTGTCATGTGCGGTGCATTTTTCTCAGTTGCCTACCTCCAAGCGCGTTCTTAAGCGTGCGTCTGACTGTATACGAGTATGAGTGCATACAAAGGCGCTTAATCGTTATCATTCCCGCATTTCCTTTAATATAAAGATTTCATTGATATACGAATGGTCATTTCTAATGTTCTACAAAAATATATGAATATATACTAGTTTAAAAACTTTTACAGCTAAAGAAGAAGTCAAGGTTCTGTGGAGTTATCGAACTAGCTTAATTAGGTTAGATGAAATACATGAGGATGAGAAAATTTTGATAGAGAACCTTTTTCTCTAGAGGTGCCAATCCCAAGACTCTCCGGAGATGAACAACTCCCTTGCTAGGCTAGCGCTCACCGCTAGCGTTCACCCGCAAGCCGACAGAGTGGATCCCAAGCCTGCACTTTAGCCCCCACGACCATCGCATTACTTCCTGACATTTCTGTGCAGAAAGAAGTATGCTGACTGATGATCAGTGGACTGGTCTACTCGAGTGGATAGAAGACAGATTATTACAGGGTTAAACACTCGCGATGCCGCGGACAAAATTGAAGAACTCAACTATCGATGGTGCGTCAACGTCGAGCGTACGAAAGATGAGAGGCAAGATACCCACAGTGAGGCGAGAAAAGGATATGCGAAAGCAGAGGAAACGGCAAGTAAGGCGAGTGATTAAGATTCGATCGTTGTAGGAAATAAAACAGGTAAAAGTCTGCCAGTCGTTAGAAGAGATTACGCGGGTAATATCGATCCTAGTTCAATTGCAGATTTGTTAAATAAAAATAAACCTGACCTCGAGAATGGGAAAAATGGTATTGACAAAACTAAACTTTCAGTTACGGCGAGATTAACGTGTTGCAAAAGATAGACAACGTCACGTCAAAGGTGTGAACTGATCTTGGAAGCAAAATTCAAAGGAATGTTAAAGAGCAACTTGACGATTGGAGGCGCGTTGAGAAAGGTCAAAGTTGTGATAACGGAAATAGTTTATTAGTAAATGATGTTAAACAAGCGTTTAGGTTTGAAATTATAAATAAAGGTGGGGGTATACGGCGTGATTATAAATTGAATAATAATACGAAATTTGAACATTTCTACTACTATTTATTATTTGAGTTGTGAACATGTGATATATTGCACATTATTGATAAAACAGTCAAATCTAATACACAAGATGAGACTGTCTTAGAAAAACAGAGATTCAAAGTTCAGGATATTCTAATTAATCATTTAGATCAACAGCATCACTCTAAAGTTATTCATATTTAGGATCCGGTTGAAATTAGGAATAGACTAAAAGAACTTAAAAGATGCGAGGTTAATTTAACATCACATACGGGGGAAAAACAATTATACAGTATGAAATATATAATTAGTAAGATCAAAGCAGTAGACTTTTTTAAACAATTTGAGGAGATTATCAGAAATTACGAAAATACTTTTGGTGCGACTCCTTTATCAGTAAATGAAAAAAGAGATGCATTTTTCAATGCAATCCTGGTTTCTGTGCTACGAATTGAAATGATTGAGTTTGTGTCTAAGAGCGGCAGTGGGATAGAAGTATCATACGATTAACTGAAACTTATTGTAATTAAGGACGAGGCGACCAAAAATCAGGTGAGTAGTGTTGGTGCGAATGAGGCTAGAGCGCCGAACTGAGCTCGGTCTGATAAAAGGCGGTGCTATGAGTGCCAAGCCACTGGAAATATTGACGCGAATTTCCCGAACCGATCATATTGCGCCTAATTGTCCTCATCCGAAGAGAGATAACTGTCAAATTCCTGGTTTAAAATGACAAAAAACAATGACGCAAGATCTAGCGAATCAAAAAGTAACCGGTATAATAAGTATAGAGACAGAGGTAGAAATAATCACAATAATAAAAATAATCACAACGGCAACGACGGGAATAAAGGAAATTTTACCAAGCAAACAAGCCAGCAAAACAATGGGAATACAGGCTAGAAAAATACCAAAAAAGGTAAGAAAATTTTTGTAAATATAAACGATAGCTGCGTATCGCATGGTCTTACTATGGATGATGCGTTGCAAGCAGAAGATATATACACACATAAGGATACATTCTTTCCGAAATTTCCAGCAGATTCAGGCGCGACAGAGCATTTGAACCACTCCAGAATCATTTTTAAAACGTTTAACGCGACAAACAATGGTGTGATTAAATGCACGAAAAGAAATAAAACAGAACACTTTTAAACGGAGGGAGAAGGGAAAATAGAAATTAGATTAGAAAATAGAAATTTGCTAGATATTGACAAAGTTATTTGTGCAGAAGCTCTCACAGAGAACTTGCTATAGTTACGTAAATTTGCATAGATGGGTCCGGGTATCTATTTATATAGTGAGAAAATTGATATATTTGATCCAGTATGAAAAGAATTGTTTATTTTAGGCGTGTATAAAAGACCTTACTGGATAATTGAGCTTGAAGTAAAAAAGGCTAATTCAGATTGTGAGATGCTTCCAAAAAATATGAATAGACAGGTAATAAAAAATTTAGCTAAGGAAAATTTAGTCGGGAAAAGATATATTACACGTAGTATAACAGCTGAAGAAAAACTATTTGAAAGCATGGAAGTAGATAAATCAAAAATTCAAAATGGAAATGATAAAAAAGATATTATAAATAGGGAAAGCGAAAAAATGCCTGACGGAATTTTGGATTGAGGAGAGAGAGGTGAGGAAAATAAAGATACAAAAGGCGAGATATTGATGAGTTGTCAGTGGTATAATTACCAGACACAGAATCACCTTTTCAGAGAATTATAAAACATTCCTTAAAAATAATAAAGCCATGTTGTGGCATGCCAGATTTGGTCACGCTTCGGTTTCCTATCTTAGAGCGTTACAACTGAAGTTTCCTGAAAACAAAAAATTAAATGAACCAGTTTTTAATTAGTCTTTGCTAGAGATCCTTTGAGTAGAGTTGAGACAGATTTCCCCCACCACCGAACTTTTACATAACCGGAATCGGAAGTTACCGCAGAAGCGCCTAA
>JAAAKG020136446.1:0-13199 GCA_010014905.2 Druon quercuslanigerum
GATTAGCACCCGATCCCAGCGAAATCCTGCGGTTGTCCTTATGACAAATAGTTTAATTATATATATATATATATATACATATATGTATTCGAACCGTAGAGGATAGAGGGTCCCTGCACCAACGGTTTCTGCGGAATATGGTTACAATAATTAATAAACAGTCGCGGACAATTATTCAGGTGTGGTCCCAAATAAATTAATCCCCGAGCGAAGGCTTAACATAATCTCAGACTATGCAGCTTTACCCTTGGGGAACGTTTACATATTACATAAGGTTATGTTTTACTCCTTACCCCCACCCCCTAACTATAGCGCACTTCTTTTTTTTTTTAACTTATTTTTATTTACAAGGCGTCTATTACGCTTTTAAAACTAATACAAAAAAATCTGACGTAACTGCAGTTAGGGGGGGGGGGCGAGTAAAAAATAAAGTTACGTAATATGTGAACGCTACCTTGCATGTGATGCTGTATATGGATGAACGAACTATTTACTCTAGCGGCTCTTGGGAATAACAATGATAACACGAAAATTAGTTGTAGTAAGTCCGGTTCAAAACATCGAATACGTAGGGCTCCCGACAATGGCTCAGACATCAATGCCGACTACCCTAGAGTTAGGGAAGGCTATCAAGACAGAGTCAATGTGATAGACTGATAAAATCTCCATACTTTTGCGTGGACGGAACGATTGAGGGACGACCTGCTGGAGTGGTACGATACCAGTATGGTCCCTAAATAAGAAGGTTATATCACACGCCTGCATGCTCTGTGTTTGGGAGAAACATTGAAAACTCGCAAATTTTTCGCATCAGCATCTGCAAAACCGTGCCAAGGAACTAGCTGAGATTTTTCCGAAGAATTCGACCTCTGGACTATCAGTTGTAGTGTGTTTAATGCAGCAAGAACTTTGGCGAATGCAAACCGTAAAACAAAAACCAAGAGCTGATTATAATATCAAAAGACGAATGCATAAACTCAGCATCAAGATAGGCTGAGCAAAACAAGACGCGTCCCTCATTCAGAGTGTTATTGGCTTCATAGCATCTGGCAGGAATTTCACTACCAGGATAAGACATTTCGCAAGCGAACTGCATGTCCGTGATACTGTGGGACCAAGTCTCGAAAAGCTAGCCAAAAATTTTAACTGTTCAAAAAATGGGTCAAATTCTGTTACTCGCGGAATTCTGAAGTCGCTGATTAGGAATGCGACGCCAATAGATGTCTAATAAGCAAGCTCGAATAAGTTTTAGTGTGGGATACTGTACAACTTTTCTGTATCCTTCCATAAATATGATTTTTTAAATTCAAAATATTTTTTTTTGCTTCTAGTTGTTCCTAACTACTTTGAATTCAATGAAAATCTCTTAACATTATATGATTTATTTCAATTCTATACACCTTTTTGTGCCTCAGCCATGTTGCAGAATAAACAAAGACTTTTTTCACTGCTTGACGCACATTCGCAGTCGAATGTTGTTTCAGCAGCTTTTGCGCAATAGATTCTTCGTACTCGCCTACTACATTCGAAGTGGTAGTTTAGGAAAGCTTTGGATATATTTATTTTAGTTCGCCGAATTCTATGGACCCAACGATTCTATAATAGAATAAATTCAAAGAATCGTATAGGCAAAAAATAATTTTTAGGGTTTGTGGCCAGTTTAGCAACCGCCCAAACCAGAAGAGCTTGAAGCATTTTTGAGAGAATTTTACGTCAGGAAGCACGAAGAAGTGGGCAAAGGAGCGTTTCTGTACAACCCAGCTGAGGAGGCTGCTAAAGCATTCGGACTTAACTTCAGTATCAGGGGTGAGCAAAATGCATCAAATCTTATCTATCTCGAGTACTCACTCCTGAAAGCCCGGATTAAGAAAGCACAAGAGAAAAACTTCCTTAAACAACTCCTCGATAAGAGGATACACGGCATCTTCCACATGAATGTGGAGGATCAGTCAAACTCGTGTGAGCTAACTTTGGCTTTCCTTAAATCGCCCGAATTGAAGTCGGGCACGGGGGGTTTCATTTTGGCATGTTAGGACAGTGTCATTTCCACCTTAATATATCGTAGCCACATTTTGAGTCAAGACATTCCTGATTATAACTGCCGGGCGTGCCATCCACATCCCGAGCATCTGTGATACATAGTATCTAGTTGTTAAACTCATGCGGGAAAGACCTACATCCAAAGGCACAATGCGGCACTGAGAGTGCTTTATCACCATCTCTGTCACTCTTACGGCATTAACCTTAATATCGCTCCGCTAAACGCTCCTTGGCAATCAGAGTCCATTTTCGTGAATGAGAAGTGCTGCATATACTGGAACTTTATATTCTTGACAATTGTTTCTGTTGCACACTTAAGGCTTCGAGAAGCGAACCATGTTCGTTTTCGAATTTTCAGCACCAGCTGACAAAAAAATCCTAGCTGAGGAGAATGAAAACAAAGAGAGATGTAGAGACCTTATAAGGGAGTTGCGACGATTGTAGCCGGCATATTCTGTTAAACTAATTGTCCTTATCATCGGCGCTCTTGGAGGTGTCAAGCTTTCACTGGTTAATAGCCTGAAAAGCATCCCTGCGTGTCAACAATATGCTGAAATACTTAAGGGGCAAATACAGAAGGCGTTCGTCCTTGAGTTGACCCGTGTCCTCAAGGTGCACGAGACTTTTGCCGGATCGTCGTATTGATTCCGTCACAGGCTGTAACCACCTATGTGACGGTCGTGAGACGTGGTGATAGCTGAAATATTACCGCTATTTCCCTGGGATCAGTTGCAGTATTTCAGATTAGCACCCGCTCTCGGCGAAATCCGGCAGTTGTCCTTACGACAAACTTTAATTTATATTACACAAAAATATTAACTGTGTCGCCTAAAAATGCAGAACCTAGCACGAGATTGCTAAATATCTTAAACCAAAAAGAGAACTTTTTACATTAATTAATTCTGTCATAAATTACAGAAAATAATATTTTTTTATGATTTACGGTGAAAAAATTCTTTAACAAATTAAGTTTTTATATAAAGTACTAAATATCCTGAAGAAAATGACACAATTTATAATAATACACTATAGCCTAATAATAAAAGTCAGACTTATATACAAAATACTTAGAAAGACTCTACTTTTGGATTGGAAATTATTCATGTGGAAAAAATTCAAAAAAATACCACCGCTATCGTGAATTTGGTAGAAATATGCCGTTTAAATGCACAGAAGTTCTCTCTTCCTACAGTTATACATTATTACTGCAAATATTAACCGAAACTGAGATAATCAATGATTTCATAGTGTCAGCTTCTCTGACTAGCCGAAATCTCATAATAATGCGCGGGTTCAATTGTTCTGGATAACTCAACTTCATCCGGTGAGTCTGCTGACTGGAGTTTAAGGAGGGCGAACAGGTTCCTCTGTGGAAATACGTTTTCAGCTATCACTGAGCGTAACTGCTATTTCAGTGCTATTGTTCTCTCGTTTTTTTATTATTAAACAAAATATAGAAATTGTATCAAAACACCGGCTCTGATTGTTTCGAGATATGATTATTTAGATGAGGTATGCAATAAATTAGAAAAAAATATTGAACCGTGCGGCCTCAAAATTCAGAATCGATTACCATTCTGATATAGGGCCTTAAGCCCAGAACCCTTCCCCCGCTGATCTCCTCGGTTTACTGTGATTGAAGATATCCCCGATCTTCGGTCCAAATCTTTGGTGATATCTCCCTTGCTTCTTTACTCCAACCTCTTTCATCATGAAACCAACCCTTTCCCGTATGAAGCACACCCAATCCCAGAACCCCGACTTGCAGAACCTCTCTACCAACGTTCCCTGAACAACACCATCCATCCTACATGGACAGATTTTTCCTTCAAAAATTCGCGGAGTGGTAGATAGATCTAGGATACAAGAGATTCATCGGATATTAGTGTATTTTCGAAAATAACCTACGAACTTTGAGAAAGAATTGACGAACTTGATGTAAACATTATGAAACGGTTCATCACTTTTTTTCGTCAATAATTACCAATATATGGCGAATGATTGGAAGAAAATTGTCTGTCAACTTACAAGCTGACACGACAAATGTATCGTAACTGAGTGCTCGGTTTGCCTGCACATATTTGCAGAAGTTTAATAAAAACTATGTGGTTTGGCCTTAGCGGCTGCACGTGTTTTCGCACTCTTGGGTTATGTTTAGAAACTTTTGAGTCTACAGTCTTTGAGGATTTCAAATCCTTCGAGTTGAGAGTTTATTAATTAAAATTAATTTAGTAGTACTTCATTTAGTAATTAAAATTTTGCTCAGCCTCTAGCCCCCCCCCCCCCCCTCCCGATATAGGTCAAGCTCTAGAATTACAACACGCAACCTTCTAGAATAAGACGCAAACTCTCAATGTAAATAGTATTAGCACAAAACTTTGATTTTTAGTTTTAAAAACATATTGCTCTTCCTATTGTAAATTAGTTTCTCTCTCCCATTTAGCTTAATTCTTTCGAATCAGTCTTAACCTACAGACTGACCTCAAGCGCATAGTTATTAAAGTTTAATTTTGAATTTTTTCAATTTAAGTAAACGCACCAGCAATTACCAACATGTCCTAATACCCTTAAAATGCCACGATTTTTTACTGAGTACTATATTTATACGTTTGTACCATTTTTATGTATAGAGCATTTTTCAAATGCAGATGATTCTACGAAAACAAATCCAAATTAAGATTAAGTTTAATGAATCAGGAAGGTATTTTAATAAGTTGTATGAAAATCATAAATTACAGTAATTTTATAAAACATTTACGCTTGATTTTTTTTCATAATTTTCAAAGATTGCATTATTGAAGTATCCGTGGAAAAAAGAAACATATTCAGCTATCTGCCGGGACAATGCAATTTTTCAACATACCGAACAGTAAGGCAACTGGAATGACATTTAATTACTTAATTTCGCTGTTGAACAACCTTAACATCAGAAATATAATTAAATTTTATAAAAAACTTGCAAATTGTCCATTTCTATATGATACAGCGAAACGTCGATTGTTTTCAGCTCTCTTAAAATTTATGTCCAATTATTCTTTTAGTCATATTGTTACATCCTCATCAGAGAAGGTATTGGATGCGTGTAAAATTTCACCGCCCCCCCCCCCCCTCAGTTTTTTCTCAAATGTCCACATTTTGAGACCCCCTGAATCCGAAAAGCAGGTTTTTACGAATGTGTCTGCTGTGCGTTCGTTCGCGTGTTTATAGATTTTTGGTTTGGTTGCACGAATTCTTTTAAAAGAATTTAGAGATTAGATTATCCTTTGGTACACTCTTTTAGTATCTTGAAATGAAGGTGAAGTTCGTTAGCCAGTGATTTTGGATAAAAATTAAAAAAGTAGGCCCATGTGGAATAGTTTTAAGACGTTTTTTCAAGATTCCATCCTAATGACTTTTTTTAATAAACCCGAAAATTCCATAAAACACACGAAAATGAACATTCTGAGCCGAATAAAAAATTAGGTCAAATGTCTGAGAAATGACCAAATGCCCTTTTTCTAAATTGTCTTGGATTTTCGTGTTAAGCAAACGTTCAAGATGCTTTAAAAAAGTAGATAAAATGTTAAGGTATACATAACCCTGACCATCATTATCTTCAGGTCAATTTTCCAGGTCACTTGAAGGTCAAGACGATTTTTCTTAGATTGAACTCTGTGCCCGGATGAATTTTTTTGTAGACCTTAGTCTGTGGATTTTTATCACAACACCCCCCAAAACACACCCAGACAGTAACAATCATTTCGGATAAGATGTCAAAACTGTCTCTATATAGATACAAAAGTGACAATCTTGACAATGTCACTTTAGCGTGGTCCAAAAATACATGGCAAAATTTTTTTGCATGCTACAGTGCAACCATCCCCCCTATCTTATTGCAAATCCGAAAAAATAAATTCCGTAATATTTATTTTTTTATTTTAACAGATGTCGGTTTTGACTTGAAGTTTCCCATTTAAAATGCATGGTGAAAAATCACTTTTTTGAGCTTTCAGAATAATTTTTATGGGTTTCAAAAAATGTGACGGGAAAGTATGGGGGCCAGCAGAAAATTATCCAACGAAGAATTTCATGTATCAGACATAGTTTTGACACCCCTTATTTATCCCCACGAGTACCTGAAAACTACTCTTAAACCAAAAACGTCAATTCCTCATGAAATCGACTTTTAACACTCTATTCTCGTCTTTTTTTTGTTTAAAATTATTAATATTTGTCTAGTGGAATATTTTATTATCATTGGATAATTAATTCTTAGTTATTTAAACAAATGGAATTTGTTTAAATAGTTTTTTTCGAAAATTCGTTTTTTCCCTTAAACATGATTACTATTAGTCCAGTGGAATATTTAATAACATTGGTTCATTAAATTTTAATTGTTTAAACAAATAGACTTTGTTTAATTTTTTTCCAAAAATTCGATTTTTTCCTTAAAAATTATTACTATTGGTCTAGTTGATTATTTATTACCATTAGTGCATTAATTTTCTATTTTTTCAAGAAATGGAATTTTTAACGATAATTTTTTAGTAAAAATTATTAATATTTATTGAGCGGAATATTTATCAACATTGTTTGATTTTTTTTTTAATTTTTAATAAAAATTATTGCTATTGGCCTAGTGGAATATTTAACAACATTGGTTAATTAATTTTTAATTATTTAAATAAAACACATTTGTGTAAAAAATGTTTTTTTTCAGAAATTGGTTGAACTGGCAATTTATTTTCATTAAGTGACATACATTTATTTTTATATATTTTTAAATTGTTTAAACAATTAATTATTATTTATTTCCAACTAATAATACTATTCAACTTGTAATTTGTTTACGTAATTAAAATTTAATGAACCAATATTGATAAATATTCCACTAAACCCACAGTAATAATTTTTATTTTAAAAAATTAAAAAATAAATTATTCAAACAACTTCTATTTGTTTAAATAATTGAAAATTAATGAACTAATGACAATGAATATTTCACTAGGCTAATATTAATAATTATAAGTAAAAAGACCAGAATACAGTCCTCAAAAGGTCAGCGCCACCAGCTAGCGTTCCAGTAGCACTTCCACCGGCAAAGATGGGTATAAGAAAGGGTAGAAAACCACACAATTCTTTGGAACTGGTAAAATTCGAGGTTTCTTTACATTTCTTTTTCCATCAGTCTTTTTACAGCTGCACGCGCATCACTGAGAGCAGATTCAATGAGAGTTTGAGCGTAATTACTTGGTATTATTGCTTTTTCAGCTGCTGTAACTATTTTTTTAAATGTCGTAGTAGACCTTTTATTTTTGAGACCCATACCGAATTTCGATTTAATTTTTATTGCATTAGTTATTCTCTAAGCAGCTGCCTTGTCACCCAAGCCTGCGTCCTGAGCAACCACACGTTTCCAAGCTTTTTTAGCTAGTACAGCATCAGCGGAGTTTCTAGCCTCTATATTTTCTCTACTTTGTGAGTAGGCTATACCGTGTTTCTTGCAAGCAGCGTCAAGACGATTGATTCCAGGATCACCTAGAGCAATTCTTTTTGCCAATTTCGTGCCTGGTCCACAGTACTGGTATCCAGGAAGATCTAACTCTACAGGAAGATTGATTTTATTCAGTAGACCTCTGCCACGTCTTACCTCTTCCGACGATCTCTTACGACTGACTGTAGGTTTGTCTCCGTGAACGATCATGTCTGTTTGAGAGATACTTTTAGACTAAAGAGTGAATCTACATAAACCTGACATTTATAGTTTTTTACTCACTCAAAGTCAAGATGCAGTTTAAAGCTTGTTGAGAATAAGGGAAAAAAGCGGCATGGACATTTGTTACCAAACAGTGTACGAGCAATATTTTATGGACGAAAAATTATCGAAAGACAGACTAATGATTGGAGATTCTCCGACAAGTTTCAGTAAAAATCGTATTAATATAGGTACTGTAAGCTATCCAAAGACTCTGAGTTTGCTTGAACTTTTGTTTAAAAAGATACCAAATAGTACTGTTATAAATTATGAAGACCTTGAAAATTATAAAAATATTTCAATTTCAACAAATTTACATCGAAAACATTATAGAGTTGATGGGGACTTTCGTGATAATAAATCTTTCAAATATACAAATTTTATTTTTTTAAACTAATCCCCCTTTCTTCTTTGAAAACTAACAATAAACAAATTGAAAAGCGCTCTTCATTGGGTAAAGATTTAATTCGAAAATACATTATTGGCACAGAGGCTAATAAATTAGATATATTTATTGGGATGATCCAAGTGAATTGGTTGAAAGACTGCGTTTACTGTTAGCATCTCAAGCAGCTGGATATCTAAGTCACACAAATAAAATTATTTCAATTATTGAAGAATTACGAGAGGCTGGAACTATTTATGAATCAATGCCTTGTGAATATTTGGCTCATTTGCGAAATGAGCATCAATGTGTTCGGACGTCATATTAAGCGAGCTAATATGGAACGTCGAGGTCCACCAAGAGTTGGATTCCAATTCACCACCGATGGGCATTATGATATTGGAAAGAGAAACCTGTGCAATGAAGCTGATGCAAAAGATTTAAATGATGCAGTAAATTTAAATATAATTCAACACTGAACTAGAAACTTCCACAAATAAAAGTTTACATATTTTGAAAGTTGATGTGGATTCAACTCAAGAATTCCCATGTGGAAAGTTTCCCCGGAAATTCTACTAACTTTCCGTCTGCAATTTACAGTCTGTAATGGGCTCTAAAAGATTCTTATCCAAAATTTTGCTATCAGTAATGCTCCCCTAGGTCGACTCCGATAGGTCACGACCGTTGTCCCAACAAATTTAGTTTGCACTGTTTTGTTTGTTAAAAGTTCATAACAATTGCTTCTACCAAACTGTAATATGTTCTGTTCTAAGTTTTGCAGATTAAATCATATGCATGCCAATTAAATTAAATGCATGCAGATTAAATAAGTCCTATGTTGATTTAATTGCAATTTATTTCACACACTATATACAAATACAAAAACAAATGAAACTGTAGAAATTAGAAACGTTGTTACAAAATAAAACAGAAAACTTTACGTCACGATGACAATAATCAGCAATTCGTCTTGTACCGAGCGCATCTCTCAGAGTACTGACTCTCCAGTCCCTGCTACCCTAGGCCCTTTCCAGGATCAGTCCCTGGTTGCCCTGTTGCCACTTCAGGTTTTTAATTCGTGACAATTTTGGAAATAAGTGTCAACGTTGTGCTACTCAGACCACAGCATCAGTCGGGTAACTTTAAATCGAGACAATGATACTGACCACCAAACCAGATGAGGCATCCTAAGGGTTCAGCCCTAGTACAATAAAGTAATTTCAGTTTACGACAAAAACGTGCTTTCTGTCGATTTCCCTTTAATTTAATAAAAAAACTTTAATGCTATTCTAGAGATGAGAAAGTTGACAAAAATAGTGGAAAGAGCCTGAAGGCTAGATAATACACTTTCAGTTTCTGAAATAAAAATATTCTTTAGCATAGTCTAAGCATGCACCAAGTGCACAAAATATTTCTTCTTTAAGGAAGTTGAGTTCTAAATGAACCTTGGAGGTAACCAACCAATCTTTTTCATGATCCGTCATTATAAAATAACCTCCAAGAGCACTAGATGTAAAAAACACATCTTGCTGGAGGAATTTGAGAAAGGCTACACATCGAATTGGACAACTGTTGTTTACGATAAGTCATGTTGAGAATACCGAACCAGTGACGTATATGCTAGCGTTCGCATTCGAGATTTAGTTTTATCTTCGTTAATATCTGTTATTTCGTATCCTTTTTTAGTTTCTAGGTCTGTCATCTTCTTTGTTGGAAGAAAGTCTTCACGACTAGCGGTTTTGTTTAATTTTAAGAAATCCATTCCTTCTTTTTCACTGCTTGCTATCTTCAAGATTTACAGTTTGAAATTTCCTTATTATAATTTGTAAATCTGTTCGCATTTGTATCACTTCTTTCAGTTATTCAATGTTCTTTAGGAATACTTTCAAACAACTTTTTAGCTCTCGCTGCTTTTCTTCTTCACAATCTGGCATCTGACAAGAAACTAAAGAAAAAGAAGAACTGACCTCTTATAGACGCTTATCCCCTCTACCAAATTTTTAGAAACTTTTGCGTTTCTATATGATAATTTCTATATGATGCAATAATTAACATGTAAGTTAAAAAAATAAGTTTTTAAACGTTTATATAATTTAGCTGACGTCACAAATGTTTAGTGTACAAGAGAGATTTCTCAGAATTGATAAGTGGAGGTAAATATGTTTCAGGGTACATGTAAAAATTTCGTGGGGTGATTGACCGAGGAAGCTTTTAGAAGCAATGTTAGGGTCATTTGTTTGAGTGCGCAAGAGGGAATTGATAAACATATGGTGTGAAATGAGTCTTTTAGGGTGACATTTATTGAGTAGTTAATATAATTTATGGTATTTCCGAGAAGCTTCAATGTTTATAGTAATAAATCCACGCAATCGTATGTCATTCAACGTCTTCTTAAAAGCCTAATAAGTTATGACCTACATAGCTGAAATTCCTCCTTCCAATCTTATATCCATCTATGCGTTCTCATTAATATCAACAGATAGATCTATTTTTATCTCTGATACATATGGTGTCGGCGCCACCCAAAGTGCTCCAGCTGACGCTTACTACACTTACATTACACCTGTCTGAAACATTCCCCAAAGTATTACGCGGATATACAAGGACCAGGCGCGTAGCGCGAGGTAAATATATTATCGAGCACAAAGCGCGGCTTTGTCCGAGGAGCGGGCGGGGTTTTTTATTTTATATTTTAAGTAACGTCAGATTAGTCAATTTTTCACCTTCAGGGTCAGAAACTATAATAAAAAAGCTATATTCTAAAATTAATTTGTTAAGTTGATGATAGAACCTTAGTGAATTATTGAAATTAATTTTTCTAATTCGATTTAAGCGAAAATTATTAAAAATTACAGTTTTTCTTAAAATTATTATCAGTGTTAAAGGCTTATTAATTATTAGTATACTGTGTTAAATCACTAAGCATCATACAATTTGGTTTTGATTTCGAAGAAGAATCTGTATTTAAACAATTATTTAAATATGAAAATGGTAAAATTAGCGTGATCATTTTACCAATATCTTGATAGCCGTAAATTATGGTGGTCAATGTTTTGGTCTGAAAAATTCATTCATAGGAACTACAGAATATTTATTATTATTATACTATTATGCCATATAGTTATAGATTTTTAAATTGGTCTATAATTCCCATTTTATTTATTTCACAAAACTGCTCCGACTCAGGTTGCTGATCAATCTCTCTAGCGATCACCCCAACCCGGTAACAAGCGTTGCATTCAGAATAATTAAGAATTCGTATTCCCATGAATACGCGATTTTTACTGCATCTAAAAATCCCCCAACGGGATAAGAAAAAGTGCAAACCCTATGCCCCTCAATCGACTTAGAAAAATTTAGCGAAAGCGTATTAAAAAAAATTAAAATGTAGAAAAATATAAAAGAAGGAATAGAAAAGCTAAAAATAATTTGACTTTGAAAACGCTAGATTGAATTGAAATTGATGGGTTTTTTAATCATTAAAAAATATTTTGTAATTAATTGTAATTTGTATGCGATAAAGAAAAAGTCAATCGGAATTATGTAAACATGTTTTTATTATTATATTTAATATAATTTGTACACAGTATTAAATGTGTTAAATGTATTAAATTTAACTGCTAGTAACGTTCCTTATAGTAGGAGTAGTTTTAAAATTGAAGAGTCTATTTCGCTTATTGCTTATAAAATACTTTAAACGCAAATATAAATGTCAAATGTGTGAATTAAAAAAATTTTAACTGTAGAAAGGTATACTTGAATTCATGAGAATTCAAATTTCAAAACTTATATTCCACATGAAGGAAGTAAAACAAATTATTACACATATATAATAATAAAAACATGTTTACATAATTCCGATTGACTTTTTCTTTATCGCATACAAATTACAATTAATTACAAAATATTTTTTAATGAGTAAAAAACCCATCAATTTCAATTCAATCTAGCGTTTTCAAAGTGAAATTATTTTTAGCTTTTCTATTCCTTCTTTTATATTTCTCTACTTTTTAATTTTTTTAATACGCTTTCGTTAAATTTTGCTAAGTCGATTGAGGGGAATAGGTTTTGCACTTTTTCTTATCCCGTTGGGGGATTTTTAGCATAGAGTTAATACAGATAGAGGCGACAAGGCAGCTTGGGAACCGTCCGCGCGTAGAGAGAGAAAGAGAATCAGAAAGACCCGACCAGTCACCCCACTCTTATGCCACTCCCCACTCTCCCCCATAGAGAACCCGAGGCGCTCTGTCTCTTTCTCTCTCAGCGAAGTTGAAACGGGATCACAGTCTGTATATATTTCCCTTTTAACTCGACTTGATATATTTTTACCTCCGATAATGGGTTCTTTCCCTAGCGATAACCTTCTTACCCTCATTTATACGCCTATCTAACTCTTCATCTATCTTTCCGTCATTTTTGAGTGGGCTACCAAGATATACGTACTTATCAACTTCTTCATACTTGTATTCAGATAGGTCAACATTCTTTTCAAGTCTTCGATTGACTCTTTCATAACAACCTATCATCTGCCCAGAAAACTTTTTGCTTTAATCTAAAACTTTTTTCTGTGATGTCCTAAGCTAAATATTTGCTCTGTACGTGATCTTCCTAGCATGATTCCATTTTAGACTTCCCATATATTTTCTTCTGTTATTTTCATAACCCTACAAATAAGTATTTTTGAATATATTTTACTTACGGTACTTAATAAACCTTTGTAATTATTGCAGTTGCTTTTATATCCCTTTCATTTAAATATTTGTATGATAATCGGTTTTTTCCAGTCATCTGGAACTTCTACCATCTCCAAACAGAAATTAATCCATTTGCCGCCGTATTCCTCACTGTAGTCAAAGATATTATACACCTAGATACGACAAGTGGCGCGGAGTGGGGATAGAATTATTAGTTATGGCAAAGATATTATTACAGTAGATGCGGTGCTGGCCTAGTTACACGGAACAAAATATGGGACCAAATAGTTGTCTAGTTTCAGAACTTATTATTACCAAAAATTGTAGTAGCTTTTCGCTCCGCGCT
>JAAAKG020136447.1:0-13199 GCA_010014905.2 Druon quercuslanigerum
TCCTATAGTTAAACATCAAATATGTTAATCCTGAACATCTAGATTTTACGATTGAACATCCATTTTTCTCCGTGTATATTAATTTTTAATTGACAAATGCGACTTCTTCAACTGCGCATTTGCCGAAAAGCATTAATATTGAAAGTACATCTTTATAGATTTTAAATACACCCGCTCTTTTCGGAACATGCGCAATTCAATAAGTGACTGTGGGCGTATCAATTAAAGTCCGAGACAGCCAATGAACGTTGCTGGACAAACATATCTTGACGGCTCGCGGTAAAGGTGGGGGTCCCTCCAAAGGGGGACATTCGTGAGCGTAAACGTTTCACGAAGGGGGACATAGGTGGAAGTTTACTGTATTTTCAAAGTACTAAAAATTAACTTTAGTGTTTATTTAAAATGTTAATCTTTAGACTATAAGCTATACAAATTCCTATTTATTTATAGCAGGCTTCCAAGTTTTAATTTCTTTTTCTCGTTTTCCATTTAAATGCCAACTGAATTATCATAACCCAATAACAAAATCTAACTATTTTTCGCTGACAGTGCATTGTTTTCTATTAAATAAAGTCACATAAAGATTAAATTTTTTGTTAGCATTCATCTTTTTTGTTCTCAATTTTATTATTTAATTCAAAATTCAATTATTTCGTTAAAAATAAAAAATCACGTTCTGCTCAAAAAATATATCAGAAGAAAGAACAAGAAGATCAAAGATTAAAAAATAAATTAAGTACATAATTTGAAAATGCTTATGTTTGAATTCATCTGTTTGGATCGAAAATTCAACTATTTTGCAGAAAATTCGTCGATTTGGCTTGAAAATAAACTTTTTTGTTGCAAATCCGTCATTTTGGATTTAAAGTCCAATAATCTGGTTAAAATTTATTTATTTTTTGAATGCAAAATCTTTTTTGATTGAAAAATTAACTATTTCGTTAAAAATTCGCCTTTTCTGGATTCACTCAACTGTTTTTTATTTAAATAAAATTAAAGTCTGTTTTCGTCTTAATATTAACAATTCTTTTGTCGTTGAAAATTATTTCTTTTTTGCTGATAAATAAACTATTCTGTACAAAACATATTTCTTTGGGTGAAGATTCAACTTAGTTGGAAATTTTACAATTGGATATAAATATCAATTATTAGGTTGAGAATTCAATTATTTGATTGAAAATTAACTTTTTTATTTAAAAAAATGTATCCTTTTGTCTTGAAGATTTGACACTTTTGTTGGCATTTTCTTTTTAGGCTGCATAGTCTTATTCGGTTTGAAATATAAACTAATTTTTAATTATTTTTTAGAAATAAGATTAAGTATTTTCGTTAAAAATTCAACTATTACATTGAAAACGCAATATTTTTACGTCAAACATTAGGAATTTGAAACATTTAAATTAAATATTACTATATACATAAATTTTATTTAAAATTATTTATTCCCCTAATTTTGTGAAAAATCTCTATACTTTCTTTCAACACGTCTTATTTTCTAATGCCGTGAATTCTTTTTTGCTGCTCTTAAAAAATGAAATGAAACCTTCTAAAATGGGGGTAATTGGGTAAAAACTCTCGATTTCCGGTTTTTAGGGGATTTTTTAATTTAAGGGGTGAAAAAAGAAAACAGAAATTAGGTTTAAAAAGTGACAGACTATGATCCCTGAATTTAAATTATGCTGCTGTTTGCATAAACATTCCTTTCTGAATTTTAGTAGTTTAGTATTGAATTTAAAAAGTTCATCAATGAAATCTTAAATTACAATTTAATATCTTGTGTCAAATTTTTCGAGTTTTAAAATGCATAACAAATCATTCATAGCACTTTTAAATTAAAAATTAGGTTTCAGATTCCTTTTAAGTACCTACTTTTTTTCAAAAATATCGACTTTTAAAAAAATTACCCGTTGGTCATGTACGGAAAATTCCTTAATACTAAAGCATACGAATAGAAAGAAAATTCCATATACAATGACCTTGCAACTTGCTATTAAAGTTTCTTTTCAGTCCCACCTTAGTAATTTCCTTATTGAAAACTATCCTTTTCTTTTTACGATTCTCTTTCAGATTGTTATATAAGACTGAATAAAGAACTTATGCTTGTTTTTACCTGAAGTAAAAATAATTCTTATGAACAAGAAGGTTTTTTTTACGCCGAATATATAAATGTTTATTATTATTTCCATTTTGACAAGCAATGTTATTGAAAAACAGAAATGTCAATGTTATGAGCTTCTATTACTTTTTAACACAATTCATATTTCAACGCCGCCCACACAATTTGTATTATAAAAAGAATAACACTATATGATGACGGCGCGGCAGTCCGTCGCACATACCTGTATACAAGTACATACATTTTTCCATTCTTTACATAATTGTCAGCTGGAGTTTAAACGCAATTTGTTAAATTTATATCGTCTTCTTTGTAAAAATATTCTATCAAATTATTTCTTTAACACTTCTTTTATACACGAATAAGAACAAGAAATGAATGAATAATTACCATAAGAACTTAAGTACATAAAAAAACGAATTGTCCACACTAGGGCGGTCAAAAAAAATAAATCAATGTTTCTTGCTTTGAAAAACAAGTAACGTATTATTTAAATATTTAAATAAAAATTTAGGAAATTTAAATTAGATTAAAATTCAAAGTAAAAATCTTATTAACCGTCCAATCATCGAATTGATGAGAACTTCTGTAAAGAACAAGAATCCAACGACCAAATTTGGTCCATAACAAACAAACAAAAACGGTTTCAATTGTAATCTGATAAAATTTTTGTTAAAAACAAAAATTTCGTACAAAAATAAAAAAGAGGAAAGAAAAATGAGAAGGCAACCAACCACATTCCCTTCCTTCTCTTTTGCTTTCTTTCGTCTCTTTTATGGTTAGTATTATCAACTCACAATAAAAGAACATTGAAAATAAAAAAAAATAATATTACCAACGTTTCGGCACTCATACAGCACCCTTATCAAGGCAAGAAAAATAAAAATAAAAATAAAAATAAAAATAAAAATAATAGCACCACAGAATAGGTGTTCTCTCTTTGATACCTGGAAATCGAATGAAGGTCAGTAGGTCAATCAGTTGTAAACACACTAGAAAATGTCTGTTATAAATAAATCCGAAATAGAGAAAGTAAAAGGTAAACAAGATTCATGGAACCTCACCATTAAATATAATTAATCATATTAGCATAACGTTTGTTTATTTTATCCAAATATAATTTTAAATTAATAGATAATTTTTGTTTTTGTTTTTTAATATATATTTATTTTGTTGAAAATATCCTTTTTCTGAATCATTACCCACAAAAGTAAATTGAGAAACATATTGCAATTAGAATTCAACAAATCAAAAAGAAACAGAGTAATATTTCGGCCGCAGATAATCAGAAAGAGTTAAAGGAATATAGTTCATTTAATACTTTTGTTCTTTCGTTTTTTGGTCAAACTTCTAAAACTATTGAACTTTTGTAAAAAAAAAGTTAAAAATACATACTATTTTCCGTATAACATTTAAAATGGATTCAGTTCTTAATTTTTGTAAAGATCCTTCAGATAATTTTGAAAATATCGATGGCAACTTCTAAGTGTACTTTAGAAAAAATAATCAGGGTTAAAATTTTTTTATTTAACAGTAGTTATTTAGAGTTTTAGATTTTTCTTTCTGTTCCGGGAAAGATTAAAATTCTTATTTATTCCTAATTATCAAGGCCTAATTTTATTCTTTGAAGGATTCTCTACAATTCTATTTCGGTGGTGTTAATTAATAAATAAAATATATAAATATATAAAAATTGTAAATTTTCTCTACGGAGAAAGCAAAAACTAAACCTTTAAATAACTACTGGTAAATAAACAAGTTTAACCTGAATTGTTTTTTTTTCTGCTGAAGTGTGCTTAGAAGCCTCCATCAATATTTACAGAAATTAATAACAGTATAACTGTATCAAAGAGAGTTCTATGGTGTTATTATTTATTTTTAATTATCTTGCCTTTCTTAGGGTGCCGTATGAGTGCCGAAACGTTGGTAATATAATTTGATTTTTTATTTTCAATGTTATTTTATTGTGATTTGATAATAAAAAAAAATAAAAAAGACGAAAGAAAGAAAAATAGTAGGAAGGGGATGTGATTGGTTGCCTTCTCATTTTTCTTTCCTCTTATTTATTTTTGTCTGAAATTTTTGTTTTTAACAAAATTTTTTTCAGATTACAGTTGAAACAGTTTTCGTTTGTTTTTTATGGACCAAATTTGGTCGTTGGATTCTTGCTCTTTGTAGCAGTTCTCATATATTTAAATAAACGTATTGCCCTAAGAAAAAAATACGTTTTTGTAAATTTAATTTCAAATCGTTAATATTAGCTGAATCGAGTTAAAACTTATTATTTCTCTTCACATTTAGCCACAGAATACGAATAAAATATTATTTCTTACATATCGCCCCCATAAGTCTGTTTTATAGGGCCCCAAAAAAACCACATAAGTGACAAAATGGGTTTTTCGAGTTTTTGGCGCTAATTACTTTTTTTGCGTTCTTTTAATGCAAATTGTTTCTAATATAGAAAATACTACTTCATACTGATAAATAGATCTTTAAATAAATTGTTTAAGCAATTTCTTCCAAAATGTTTAAATTTTTACCCATTTTTTACTTAGTAAAGTAATAAATAATGCAATGTAACAAACATAGTTGTTTAAAAGATTTATTAATGTTTATACCTATCTTCTCTTAGATAAGTGCTCAAAAGTTGCGGTTTTTCCTGAGCTCTTAAACTTTTTGTCCTCTTTTTACTGCGTAAGGTAATAATTAATGCAAGTTAACAAACATGCTTATTTAAACATATGATTATTGTTTATAACTAACTTCTCTTAGAGTAATGCTAGGAGGTTGTTTTTTTCGGAAATTTTAGTTTTGCTTTGAACTTTTAGTTACAAACAAATAATTAGTGAACCTCAAAAAGAATCATTTTTTAAATAGTATTGTCCTTTTTTAAGTGAATTAGTTCTGCTCTTTCTGAAGTGTTAAAAAAAATTAATTCAAACAAAAAAGCTATCTTAAAAAACAGAAAATAATAATGGAATAATTAGGATAAATGAAACGAATTCTGAACAAACCATATACGCAAAACCAACCAAATACCCAAAAATATAAAACTTTTAATAAAAAATAGTTGCATTTTCTTATTGGTATGTATAAATTCAGTTTGCATTTATTTATGGTATATTTTAAGTTTAAATTATATAGTTAACAATTTCTACTAATTGGAAAAGTTACATAATTATGAAGAACTGACTGAAGTTATGCGATTGTAGAGGTTCAATCTTTTTGTCTCTCAAACAGTTATTGATAAGAATACATTTATGATTATCCAGGTTCTCATTCCAGTAATGAGTTTTCGTGATAATTTTTTCAAAATTGCAAATTCGTCTAAACAGAATCTTATTATCAAAATTGATTTGTAAAGGTAGAATATATAATGCAAATTATCGTAACTTTCATTTCAGACTTCACAGTACAAAATAAATCCTTTTAAATAAGATTAACTTAAGTGCCATATTTCGAAGTTTTCAAGCCCAAATATTTTGCATTTTCAAAAAAAAAGATCGAATCTTCAAAAAGGTAAAAAAAAAATTCAACTGAAATTCATGTGTTTTGTTGAAAATTCGTCTTTTTCGTTAGAAAAATAATTATCTTCGTTGAAAATTTTTTTTTTCGTTAAAAATTCAATTGCTTGGAGAAAAAATAATCCACTTAGTAGGAAATTCAACAATTTTGTTAAAAAGTCCTTTTATGGAACAAAAAAGTTGATTTTTCCCACTAACAAATTCAACGTTTTGGAAAGCTTTTACTTGAAAACTCGAAAAGATGAATTTTTGACAAAATAGGTAACATTCAACCAAAAAAGATGACTTTTCTACCAAAAGATAAATTTTCACCCCAAAAGGATGAATTTTCTATCTAAAATATGACTTCCACAAAACAGTTGAATTTTCGACCAAACAATAGAATTTTAAAACAAAATAGATGAATTCTGGACCAGAAATATAATAGCAGCCTTTTCAATTAAAAAGTATGAACTTTTATCTATGAAACATGAATTTTTAACTAAAAAAGATAACTTTTTGTTACCAAAAGATTAAATTAAAAAAAAACAATTTAATTTCTGACCAGAAAATATGACTTTTGGAACAAATGTTTAATTTTTAACAAAATAACTAAATTTTTAACTAGTAGAATTTTTATATGAAAGAAATGAATTCTGAACGAAAAATATAATATTAGGCGTTTGAATTTAAAAAAATTACCCTTTAACCATGAAAATGAATTTTCGAGCAAAAACGAGGACTTTTTTTGTCAATTCACAAGGACAGATTTTCTATGCAAAAAGAACAATATTTAACAAAGCACTTACATTTTTCACCAAAAAATATGAATTTTAAAGAAAAATATTAAATTTTCAACAAAATAATTACATTTTCCCCTAAAAGGCATTGGTGAGTAGACTTTTCAATTCAAAACAAGACTTCTGGAGAAAATAGTGTAACTTTCAAAGAAATACTTCAATTTTCCATCAAACTTTAAGAAAATACTTGAATTTAAAAAAAAATAATGAGGATATCAACCAAATAGTATAATTGTTACCTAAAGAGATCAATTTTGATTCAAAAATATAACAGCAGACTTTCAAATTCAAAAGAAATATCTTTTAGGTCTAAATTGTATGTTTCATATTAGGGCCAAACATATGTTCGTTCGATTCAAAAAGAGATTTTTCTGCGTGAATCTAAATATAAAAACTGACTTCAAACAAATTAAATCAATGAATTATTGTTTTAAAATTTTTCGCTTCAGTTGAACAGGACAATTACGAAATCTGTATCTTAAAAAGAAATACGATGGCGCCACTCCTATAAAACAACTATTAAGATTATGCGTATTATAATCAAATGATGTTCTCTTGTAGTTTTTTCTTTAAATAATGCGACGCCAATAATTTCAGTCAATAATGTTGAACGTTAATGACATTCAACTGCTCTTCACCAACACTAGACTGCTTATCTTTTAGTAACGTTGTCACGATATAAGCACTAGTGACTTCATTATGATTACATGATTAATACGTTAAAAAAATTTATTTTTAATTTTAATACAAATTTATTCATTTCACAATTGCAATTAAGTAAAATTTAACGAAGTGAACTGGTCTATGCTGTACATTCCCCATTTTCATACTCATGTTAGGAGTCTTGATGTAAAATGCATCCTTAATCTTGGCTTATATTTATGCGAATCTATTTATAAGCAACGTCTGCCCTTGGACTGAGTGCGACATCCACCAGATTCTGAAACTCATTTTGTATGGAAAAATTAATTTAAAGCTTATCTCGAATGATCAAAAGAAATTTTTTGTTGCAAGAGTAATTTATTAGGTCGTACTGTAAAATACAAATTTTATCAAATGAAAGTCCCTGGAGCCCTATTCTTTTCATTCATACCCAAAAAAAACAACTGTGTGAAATTTGATCAAGATAAAAAAAATCGAATTTGGCCAAAATTCTCCAGAAAACCCGAAAAACAAGCCTTTCCTGATTTGATTCAAATTTAGTGGTTAAATTAAAAAGCTCTTTTAGAGAAAGTGGTAGATCTCTATGATGTACAACTTTTTAGTTGAATTATTTTAATTGAAACAACCTGGCTCGAGAACAGTCGAAATAGAGGGTATCAAAAAGTTAAAACTTTCGATGCAGACCAAATAAGCAAAACGTGTTTATCGGGACTATTATGATTCCTTAATCATTTTTCCATTGTAAATAATTCAAGTATTTTTAAGAAAGAATTTTTTCCTTGCCTTCATTCAAAAAACTGGTAAACTTCCTTAAATTTTTATAATACATACTTTTATAATAAAAATACTATTATTTTATGAGGTCCCAGCTTACTGAGATTTAGGAATACTCATACTTTGAAATTGAATACCCGCAGCTTGAAAGAAGATAGTTTAAGATACATGCTGGTAGTCTTGAAGTTTTCAGGCTCTATTGAGAATTTTGAGAGGAAGATCTAAAGCCCTAAAAATAAAGGACGGAACAAGTATATGAGGGTATTTTATCAAAGAAACAAGTTTTACCTTCCGGGTTCATATCATGATGAAAATGATATTCACGTGAAACTCTGCGTGTAATTTAACATAAAAATCCACATGGAAATACGAAACTTTCCACGTGGAATTCCACGTTAAAGTATGACAGTTATTTTTAACTACAAATATTTCGCGAAACGTAAAAATAGACAAAAATTGACATTAAACAAAAGATTTTCATTTTTAATAAAAAACCGTTAAACTTAACCAAAAATGATGAAATTTCTACTAAGAGAGGCGAATTTTCAAAAAAGTAAATATTCAACAAGAGTTACATTTTCAACCAAGAAAGATTTTTTAGTGAATAAAAACAATTGATTTGGTCAAAAGTTTTAAATTTTCAAACAAAAAACACGACATTTCTACAAAACATTAGAATTTTCTACCAAGAAGATTAATTTTCTACTAAAAAAAGAATTTTCTAAAAAAAATAATTTTCTACCAAACTGTTGAATTTTTAAGACAAGCGGATTAATTTTCTGCAGTAAAGTTGAATTTTCAACCAAATAGTTAAATTTTTAAACATGGATTCTTTTTGGTCCAGATAAAATTTCAACTAAAAAGGAAGATTTTTTGACAAATGATAATTTTAATTATTTAGAATAGAAAATAATTTATAATCATCAATTTTTCAATCTGATTTTTTATAACATAAAATACATAAGGTAAATAAGGTAAAATATATTTTGAATTGGTTTTTCTTAAAATATCTTACTATAAACAGGCCTACAAATTAAAAACGTTTACCTTTATATTTCAACCAATTTTACTTATTATCCAAAAATTATGATAAATTTTGTGTAGGTATAGTTAAAGGTATTGAATAAAAACAACATAAATCGACATAAAACAAACATTTTTTATACAAGTTGCCTTTTTTTGAAAATATTCGAGAATTTTCTTTATTTGTAGTTAACTTCACCTTTTTAAGTTATAAGCATTTCCTACTTGGAATGTTTTCACTTTAAATCTAAATAAATTGTTATGCTTTTGTTCAGATTTGAATAAAAGTTTCGCAACTTTTAATGTGTGATATTTAAACTTTTTTTTAGAAAAACAATTTTCTCGCTTTGAATTTTTCGTATCTTGTGTCGTTTTGGCAGAAAACGTGGATTTTCGTATTTCAGCGAAAAATTCTCTCTTCTCTCTAAGGTACGGAGACAGGGTAGAATATTATAAAATATACTCTTCACATAAGAACAAATATTGAAAAAAAATCAAGAGAAAAAAAAACTTTTGCATTTGTCAATTTTGTTAATTTTCAATTTTTTTATTTGAAAGAGAAGGAGAAATGATATAAAAAAACAGAAAGGAAATACCTATATTATATTAAAAAAAGATTACATTAAAACAAATTTAGATAAATTTTTGCTAGTAGATTTTGATATTTTTTCGATAATATCAATTTTTGAAATTTAAATACTCACCACTTTTTCAACAATTTTTTTCGGTAAATCGATAACCTGCGCACTTTGAAATTACTTCGGTCAACAGAATCAACTTAAAATTTGGGCAAATCCCAATAATATGATTCACTTGGAAGGAATGACTAGCCTGGAAATTCCGAATCCTTATACGTATAATATATAGCCGATTTTGCCACAAATATATTCTGATAACGTACTGCTGACATCAAGTGCTGGGCTTCATACTGTCTCAGAATAACATTCTCAATACTGTATAAATGGCCCTTTTAATACTAACTAGAACAATTTTTCGTGCGTCAAAAAGCGGCCTGGCGCCACCACAGACAAGCAAAAAAAATTACCTTGACGGCACCTCGACTAGACTACTGATTAAATTGTTACTAGCAATAAACAAGTATTAGCAGGGTCTCATTATTACAGTTTTCATCATTACAGTATTACTGGATAATTAGTACTTCGCGTTTACTATAGGTACTTAAAGAACGTAACAAAGGCGCACAGCGGGCATAACGCGGCATGCACGGTGTTATGAAAAACGTTTATTGCGCACATCTAGTTTTCAGTGACTGTCAAAGAAATTTCTATAGGCTCGGATTTTTCAATTCTTCGATTACTTATTTTATAGCGCAGTCAGCTTTTTTTGATAAAAAATGTTGAGCATTAAATTTCGCAATAGGGCATTAAATTAGCCTTAAATGAGCCCTAAATAGTGATACAGGTCATACATCAATATTACAATAGTGTTGTGCAGGCTTAACACACCTTATAAATTATCTTTCACAAAACATAAAATCTGATACGCTATATACTGTAATTTATAAACTACATTTGCTTGAATCCTTGCTCCTTAAAAGCTTTGGATCGTCGCTTAAACTTTATATGAATGATTGTTATTTCTCTGAAAGTATTGCATGGGTTTCTAAATACTTTTTTATGAGAATTAGTAGAATTTTTCCAGATTCAGGGGGCCTCCAAAAGTCCAGATACGTTAAAAAACGGTGGTGTAAAATTTCGGACAATATTGTAGATTTTAACAAATGCTGCAGTTTGAAACCTTACGTTACGCATAAAATGTAACTCATAGAGTGACATCCTTTCAATGAGATTCTCATTATTGATATAGCAGAACAAAACGGAGAACAAAACTGTGACTATTATATAAACATCCGTTTATCTCAACCTGCCACATATAAAGAAAATCCTTTTACCTATAGCTTTTTCCGTAAAATTTATCTTGCTTCAGTCAAAAATTTTAACGTTTATTTTCAACATATCACTAAAAACTGTCCAGTTCCCAAAAATTTGGAAGATAAAGTATGCCCAGTGTTCAAAAATGGTCTAAAATTAAATAATACCGACAGACGTTTTCGACAAATGTCTAGCTCGAAACATAACTATTAGAGTTTAATGCTACTTCTTTGCCCAGAATAGCAAGGTTTCGTGCCTAAGAGAACCGCGAATACGGATTTAGCTTCTTTTACCCAGTATGTTTTCGAATCTCTAGCTGGTAATTGGAAAACGGATATGGTGTATTACATAGATTTTTCTAAGACCTTTTGATAAGTTAAATCAGAACAAGCAAACTGGGAATTCCAATCAATCTTATCAAAACCGATGCATCATTTTTAAGGTAGAAAAAATGTGGTACAATATGATATATACTCATCTAAAACATTCACACGCACTTTAAGTGTACCGCAAGGTTCTAATTTAGGACCTGTATTTTATGCGGCATATGTTGTGGTCTTGGTAACTGGTGATCTCACATCCGTATTGATATTTACAGACACCAAAATCTTTCAAACAATATTATCTCTAAGAGATTGTACAAAGCTAGAGAAAAAAATTGACTAAATTTTACGTGTGGTGTACAGACAATGAAATACTCGTTAACCTTGACAAATTTAGGGTCTTAACATTCTCTCGTATAGAGGGAAATAATCAAATCAGCTGGGACACCCGAATTTAAAAAGATATTTTACATATATAAATAACCTAGAGGTATAATTTTAATCTATGATATAATATGTGACCCTCAGATTAAAGTTTCGGTAAATCAAATCCGAACACTTTAGGCTTTTTATAACGAGATATTGTAAACATTTTAATAATAAAACTTCAATGGTAACTCTGCATATCTCGTTGGTGAGGTCTAAGTTAGAATACGTCACGATGATTTAGGAACAGCAAGAAATAAATTATTAGCTTAATACTATTGAGAAAATCCAAAAAAGGTTTTTGAAGTTAATGATGTTTAAGAAGGAACGTATAGATTCTCTCCGTAAGGGAGTGATTACACAACATTAGGTAAGAAATTCGACATGTTTACAATGGAAGAAAGATATACATACATCCTTACTCTTAGAATTTTTATTTAAAATTATCTGAACCTTATTATTGACTGAGCTGATCTCTTATACAAGCTTCGACAACTTTTTGGGAAACTGACTTTTAATTCCAGATAGCGAGAACTAATTTATAATCCAGTAACCAAAATCAATGTGCTTAGGAAGAATATAGTGAATGAGCTTGTTAAGTTTATAACCAGAAGCAAGAATGTCGATATACGATATAATATATATTCTATATTCTCTGAGGAATTCAATTCAGAAGCAAAAAATGCATATACTTCTTACGTAGAAATTGTAAAGTGTGAAAGAGATGATAATGAGCGACTTGCCCTGTAATTAGCCTCGGCTGATGAGTACAATTTTTAATTAAAAAAGAACAAGGATCACTTGTCCTTAGTTTTCATTAAACTAAAAAGTTTTAACCGTTAGGTAAAGTTGGACGTCCTGTATGTGGGAGGAACCTTAGTGACAAACATAAATTCATTACTGGATACTATAAGCAGCGAAAATTAGTACGCAATAAAAAATTATTGATGGCAATTATTCAATAAAAACATTTTCTATCCTAATTTTATCAAACATGATCGCAAGTGTTATTCTGCTTTATATATTTTGTAAAATGATGATAAATTTTGGAAAATTATACGATAAATTTAGGAAAATACTGTTACAAATTTCATTATTTTCAGTTACGTTTTACATTAGTACAATTTATAAGTAAGGATGAAAGCATATCTTTTTCAACGCATGATTGCTCTACGCATACCAATAGCCATTTAAACGCATATCTACGACGTAATTCGCGGAGAAAATTCATTGGGATATATTGGAGATAATTTACGCATGCGCAAATATATTCACGGTCAATGCAGATTGACGTTATGCGAATTGTAATATAACAGTTCATTGTTCAATATATAGTTATACATACTCACGAATCAATTCTGTCTCAGTACTTGAGTCGCGTTATTCATTGGCTTTTATCACGCGATACTCAGCAATCTCTTTTTGAATAAAAATAACAAAAATCTTCTCAAATGACTCATAGAGACGTTAAAACAATCCCCATATTAAATTTTTACATTCTATAATATTGTATATGACCCAACAAGAATCTGAATCTTTCCAATGAATTACGTACACTTCCATTAGGGGCCATCCACAAACTATGTTACCAATATGATGGGCGGGGGAGGGGGGGGGGGGGGGGACCAGGGGAAAAAACGTTCCAAACTTAGAATTTGGGAAATGCTTACACCCCCCCC
>JAAAKG020136448.1:0-13199 GCA_010014905.2 Druon quercuslanigerum
CTCACACTACTCCCCTCCCTACCGAGTGAGTCACGCCTACCCCGAAAGGGAAACGGCTTAATGGCGTAATAATAATATAAGTAGCAGCTAATAATATTAGTATCGTTATTGAATTTTATAGTTATAAATTCAAGAAATATTAACAAATTAATAAACAAAAAAGGGTGATTCACAAGATTATAAAGATACCGTGATATTGGTCATGAGTCCCAAAAAATCTGATGAATTCCGAATTTAAAAGTGAAAAGTCTGAAATTATATTGCGTGTTATTAAAAATGAACTTTATTTTCTAAACGAAATTTTTAGTTTTCGGACTTAATATTTTTGCTGTCTGCATAAATAAAACAAAATTATAAAATCAAACCATTTTCGGTTGAAGGTTCATACTTTTCGGCTGAGAGGTCGGCTAAGTCAAATTCAACCGTCTTTTAAAAAGTCATTCTGCGTGCCCGATTTTCAAATTTCTTTCTTAAACTCGACTTTCTGGATTAAAAATTTCATCATTGAATTGAATTTTTTCTGTTTCTTGACTAAAGATTTTTTTAGTTGAAAATTTAGTTACTTGGTTAGGTGGACATTTCTTCATCACAACATAAGTGGGCTTATGGCCACGCTTAGACAGCACTACTGGGTATAAGGAACTCGACAGTTGGTTAAATGATTGATCAAAGGTTTCCTTGATTGCACACGTAAGCGAACGGCTCCGTTTCAACAACTTATGAGAAACTTAGCTGAATTGCGAATCACCCCAAATCGTACATTCGCACAGTCTTGTGTAGACTATGCCGACCAATTTAATGTTTTCTTTGCCCCCGGTCGTGGCACAAAAAGTTGCAAAACTTATGTAGCCCTTTTCGTTTGTCGTTGCTGTACGCAAGGTGTCAATTTAGAACTTGTTTAGAATCTTAGGCTGGTCACAAATGTGCATAATAAGTTCACAATTCAAGTTACTTCTTGAAATTTAATACCTAATGCCGCTGCTCATTTTGGGAGTTTGTGAGCGGCTGGAGTTAAGCGTTTTAAACATGGTCCTGTCAGCGGAACTGCGACGATTTAATCGAGCGTTCGCGAGAAGGAATGACAATGGGACATTTTTTGCAGACGAAAACGTTCATATTTCGGGTTTGCAGATAGCTAAAACAAACAACCAAATCATTTCGAACCAATTAGGGCCGAGTAGACGCCCAGAAATTGGTGGAATTTGTGTGGTTCTCATAGTTGGAGTCAGCAGAACGTGACGCAACTTCGTCTAGAAAAGGACAGAGCTGTACGGTTGCCTGCAATGAAGAATCTGTCTATCTTAGATTCCGCATCTTTGGGCACAAATACCTAGAGCTATTTTTTTCGAAACATCGTCGAGAAACCAGATCACTTGGCCTATCTTATGATGGAGGGCGTAACGTATATTATACCCAAAACGGTAGATGCTGCTACTATTAGTGATTATCGACCTATTATCTGCCTCTCGACCCTGTATAAGTATCTCACGACTACCATTTGTGACTTCGTCTCTAAATATTGTGAGAAACACCACAAACACCACAAATGCAATTTGCACATGGCCTGCATTGACTACCAACAGGCGTTTTTTCAATACCCGGCGATTATTACATGAGGTACTTATGACATATAAGAAGTGTTTGCTTGTCATCCAGTTTCTGCAACACGCTATGGTTCACAAGAGACCTTTCGGCTTTAAAACAAATATAGCCCAGATAAGGTACTAAAATTCGGACACCATCTCCTTCAATGGAATAGGACCATTCTGACTCACCACCTATTCCAACAAAGATATCCATATGTCTTCTTGTTTAGAGAATCGGTTTCAACACATGAGAATAGGCATAAGCGTTCCCCTTAAAAGTGAAATTAGGTTCCTTTTTACTGAGAGGTCCAGAAATATTCGGAACTGAAGCAGGACGTACTGCCGGCATGGAGGGTCAAAAAGGTCACCGGCTAGTTATTTCCTCCTCTAGGAACGTTCTTGCGAGATCTGTAAAAATCTTTGACGAGCTAGGAGCTCGAAATTCACTGCATCTGGTTTAAAACGCAGTATTGCTGAACATGTGCAGCATAGTCTTCTGTGGCTCTCCCGCGTACACGGCGCATAAGCTTAATTAACGAATATTTATTTTTTAACTTTTTGTATATGTATTTTTTGATAAGTTGGCAGTTGAACTAGCATTTGGAGAAAAAGATGGATCCCTATAAGTAGGACCTCCTGTATGAATGTTGGATCCCTATACAGCTCTCCAGAATGAAGATTTGGATCCCTATAAAAAGGCCCTCCACCATCATTGTTGGATACCTATAAACGGACTCTACAGGATGAATGCCAGATCTGTTTTGACGGGCTCTCTGTCCTAATTATTTTTCGCGTTTCACGACCGTGTTTAGTAGAGAATTACCAGGTCATGAGATCCTCTATGTAGAAGCTGGGCCAACATATAGTTATAATAATAATAATAATAATAATAATAATAACCCGTTTCAGCAAGACAACCTTCACAGATGACCGATAATGCCAACATGAGAACCAGGAGATCAAAAATTCACCAGAACATCTTTCTCAAGGTTCAAAAATTAGCTGAAACTAATATTGCTCTCCCTAATTTGTTCCCTGAAGATCTTGATCTCTGGACTCTGAACTGTGTACTTTACGAAAAGGCGGTCTCCCCATTTAGCGACAATAGAAGTAAGGATACTGGAATGCCTCTAAGTAAGACTCGCGAGCGTATTGCACAGCTTTAGTTTAAAATTAAAATTGTGACACAGCATGCATCAAATGATTAGTGTGTGATAAGCCACATTAAATGAGCTCAAAAGTTCACTCCAAAAGTTAGAACACTTGCTCGTTGAATACTTGCCGTTCAAAATTCGCCTAGTCGAAAAGAGATTCAACTATTCTGGGAACAAGTATCTGGAGATACTAATAAGCTAAATGAAGATGCTTAAAATATCTTACTCTTTCGTAACGTTTGCCAGAGGCCAGATAAAATCAACAACTTTTTATGGAATATCTTCACTTCTACGCATCAGCACCTAGCTCGTATATTTAATACTTTCTTAAACGGAGAGCAACTCATCCCAGACTGGCCGGATATTTGTCACGTTCAAAGGACTAACGGTCCGTAGCTTGTTTTAACAACACCTACAAGCCATTTACTGGAATCCTGAAAGAGAAGATATTAACATCTATCAAGCCGGCATGGAGGGCAATAGGTAAACCACGCAGGGTATCAGCGCTACGAAGCCTGATATTATCCTTCATAATCTGAAGACCAGGTTTCTTTAAACGATTGAATTCTTGGCACCAGCCTATGGTAATATTACGGCAAAAGAAGAGGAAAAATGGGAGAAATATCAAGCTCTTCTTTTCAAGCTAAGAAGGCTGTACCAAGGGTACAAATTCAATCTTGTGATTCTGACTTCTAGCATATCATGCGCAGGAGTGGACGGCATGCACGTTCCGGTTGCGTCGGGATTTGCTGGTTTAAGGAACCATGATCGCAGCTTCTGGAGCCTACAATTTCTCACATAAGAAAATAATAAGACCAAAGCACCTACCGAAGGTAATCTAGCGTTGTCGCCGTGGTCAGAAAGACACAGATTGTCGCTTCCTGGGCATCGTCGGGTACCCTAGAGACACTGATCACGGCCACGGCATGCGGAATGGTAGTAATCGTGAGCTACGGGTTTGATTAGACAGATTTTACTAATAAAGTACCTGGTCTCCAAAAGCATCTGCGGCAAACAGTAAAGAGTGAAATATCAACTATTCCTGATGAGGCACTAGAGCTACAATCGTTTTCCATTAAATCAATAGAAGAGAGAAAATAGAACCAGAAAGCTGATACCCTATACTGCCAAAATAATCCACCCTCGATACGCGGAGACATTAGCATTAGACATATTTCATGATAGTATACAATTTTAACGGCAGGCACTTTATGTTCTTACTGCTAGACATCGTCTGTACAAGTAAAGTATTGCATGAAGGCAAGAAAAGCGATCCTTTCAGGCATATGAAAGAAGGTTTTATTGTGAACTTACTGTCAAGAAAAATAAGCAGGAACACACTTAAGTCTGGACATGGTGCACAACGACTGGTATAAGTAAGCGAAGAGTGTACTTCAAATCTGATACCAGGTTTTATGATTAAAGGTACTGTTTATATTTTGCCTATAAAACCAGGCGCTCAAAATACTTCGACTCGACTTTCGACTGATAGCCTTTCCTCCAATAAGGTATACATTTCTTGCTGCTATTATTGTAGATAAGATATATTCTGATTTCGGCGAGAATGGCATTTTTACAGAAGCAAAAAAGACTTTTTGCGTAAATTCTTGCAAATTTAAAAAATCTGTCAACGCATCATTGACTTTATTAATCATGCGATGACTATTTGGCATATCAGAATCAAGTACTTTGATCATGAACCACCAATGGTAACTAAATCAATACGTTTTGCGACGGATCACTTTCAAAGAGAACCCAATGAGAAAAACCCTAAAGAGCATGTCTCACGGGTTCCGATTACATGATAATTAGGATGGTTATCAAGAGACCCATCTGATATACAGGGATGATCGGAAGCTATACGATAGTTCCAACTGGCAACTGCAGCAGGTGATCAATATTGCAAATCAGTTTTCTAATGACATCCGAAGAATTAGAAAACAGGTTTTAGAATGATATCAAGGAAATAGCTGAAAGCGAGTTAATCTTTTTATTCTCGAATCTAAGGGCATTCAGAACACGCTAGTCCAGAAAAGCCGAACGATTGCCTTTAATACAAAATTTGAATTGATTCCAAAGAGTTCTCTCAACATGGCAAATAAAATCAGGGAAATGTACAACTATATCATCCCTGTCCTGTCGTATACCATTGGGCTCATAAAATAGTCTGAGCTCAACCTTGAATGGTTAAATAGAAACATCCGCATAGAAACGACGGAGCACGGAAATAACCACTGATAATGAAAAACCGGGTTCACCCGAGAATTAGCTTTTAAAAAATATAGATATATTAACAATAATAATAATAATAATCATATGAACAGTAATAGCGTAATGAATACTTAACATGTAAATAGGGTTTTTCGGCGGAACCTAGTTGAGGAAAGAATCCTGTAAGAATAGAATAATAATGTATCAAAATTAATGGGACAGCAATATGGCATCTTAGAGGTGTAAATTGGTTATCCTACTCTTATTATTTCAATTCTTATTTAAGCGAAAACTAGAAATACAATATAAATAGGACAATCTGTTATATATTTTTTAACATATTTAACATTTCAAGACAACTGATCTTCGGATTCACAATATTTTCAAGCCTTTTGATTCAAAAATTAAATTTTTTGCACATATGGTCTGGTTAATTTTTTGTTTTTAATTCTCCTCTAAAAAATTTAGGAATTATATTCTTCAGTTGAAAATTCAAATATTTCGGAAAAAAAATTTATGTTGACAAAAGCGTCTTTTCTTAATAGAAAATTCATGTTTTGGGGTAAAAATTTAAATATTTGGTTTACAATTAATTTTATTGGTTAATGATTCATCACTTTAGCTGTACATTTTTTGCTAGAAAATTGATATTTTTATATACATCGACTATAAAATCTTTCTTGCTTGAAAATTCAAATCTTTTGATGAAAATTTCTATTTTAGATTTGAGAATTATTTTGTTCTTGTCAAGAATTTAAATAATTTGGTAGAGATTCATATTTTTTGGTTAAACGTAACTGTTTTGAATTGAAAATTTAGATATTGTTTGATGAAATTGTCAACTTATGCACTTATCCTTAAAATTAATTTTTCAGATTGTACAATATTGTCATTTTTCTGAATCTTGTTCAAACAATGAGAAGGTAGTTTTTTCAAATCATAGACAAGACTAGGTCACGTTCACAATTTTCAAATATGATCTTCTTATTGCTTCAATAGAGATAAAAATGTTACACCGTCGCATCGTTTTATTAAATTGTTTTTAGCCGTTATTTCCTTTAAAGTTTTCCCACTTTTTTGTATTGTCTAATTTCTAATTGCAATGAGATAAATAATTCATTAAAGTTAATAAAATTAATGTTTTAAAGGATTTGTGGTTATTATAATTATTAATATGCAATTTGAATAATTCTTTTTACCTACTTCTAATCAGTAAAACAAAAAATAACTGAACTGAATACCAGAACATTTTTTAAGGAGTATTGCATTTTTGAGAGAATTATTTTTACTCGCTTCCCAATGTTAAAAAAATAATAATTTAAACAACGTAGCTATCTTACAGAATTGCATGGATTAGGTTCTTAAATGACTTGTAAAAGTTTTGTTTTGAATTACAACAAGAAGTTTATTACTATGATCGTTAATTCGCATTATTTATTAATTTACTAAGAAAAAATATGTCAAAAGTTAAAAAGCGCTGAAGGAACCGCGGATGTAATTTATATAAACAATTATTTTTTGTAAAAGGAGTTTATCATTGACTCATTCCAAGTGAAAATCATGAAAATAGTTGAAAATTTCAGAGAAAACCGCAAATTTCTGGTCATATTCAAATTTAATATTATTAACAATTTTGAGTAATAATCGATAGACCTTTCTTGTAAATTTAATAATATATCTTCCCGAAATTTCTTTATATACTTACTTAATTTAAAAAAATTGTTTTCGACCTCTGAAAATTATTTTAAAAATTCGTTAAGCTGAAACTTTCTTGTCTTGAAAATCTCAAAATTTGAAAAAGTGATGCATTAAACTTCTCCGCACTTTAAAAAATCGAATCTTTTATATTTTTAACGGAATATGATATTCTATTATTTTTTAATATTGTAATTAAAAGAAATCTTTTAATTAACCTTGACCACTTGGATTTAATATTATATGCTTTAGACGGAAAAAATTATTTTTTTATTTAAAAATGCAAACGACCTCTTTTACATTGATCATTACTATTATTTTAAATTATTTAATATATTATTTATATAAAATAGGTGATATTTCAAACAAAAAACATTTTTTTTGTTTAAATTAAAATTTTTTACGTAAGGAAAACAATTTGTTAACAAAATAGCTAAATCCTCAACCGAAAAAAAATAATTTTTACCAGTTCCAGTTTTATCAAAAACGATTTTAAAAATGCAAAGAGAGACGGAATTTTCAAGAGAGAGAGAGAGAGAATGAATTTTCAAATGAAATAGCGACTTTGTAAATCCAAAGACAAAATTTTAAAACGATTTTAGGTATGTTGACGAAATATAACTCTTTTTTACTTTACAAAAGTTTTCCCAACTTGAGAAATAATTTGAGTCACTTTTAAAGATATTTAAGACTTAAAATTTAAGGCATTAATACATTATTAGGCTATTAAAATTAAATTTTTTTGTTTTTCTTGAAGCCTACAAGCTTCTCGACATGCAATCTTTTCAAATGTCAACTTATTTTTTAATAATATCCAAAATATTAAAATCCTCTAAATATCTTTGAAAATTATGCGAATCTTTTTTAACTTAGTGAGATTACAAACTTGAAAAGATAAAAAATCTATAAGAAAATGAACATTATATCAGTTAAAAAGATGTCGAAAATTTTCAAAATATAATCCTCAATATTTAAATGCAATTTTTTCAGAATTCATATTTTTGCTTAATTTCAGATCAGATCCTGTAAATTCCCGGATAATAAAATTCCCGAATTTGCAATTTTCCGAATAATAAAATTCTCGAACAATTTAAAATCCAAGCGAATTCGAAAATTCCTCGACAATACAATTCTAAACAGAGAATTGTCGAATTGTATAATATTTGAACTAGCAAATTCCCAAATGATAAAATTATCGAATTTTCTTAATCACAAAATTTTATTTATAAAATTAGTCATACTATTACAATTAAAATTATGCTATTATTAATCAGGAATTTTATGATTTAGAAGATTTTTTGTTCCGTAATATTATCAAATGTTCATGGGTAATATTATTCGGGAATCTTATAATTCATGAATTTTATTATTCTTGAACTTTCCAATTCGGGAATCTAATTATTCGGAAATTTTAATATTCTGTAACATTCCAATTGGGGAATTTAATTAGTCGTGAATTTCTTAATTTAGGAATTAAATTATTCGGTAATGTTATTATTCGGTGAAATTCCAATTCGGGAATTTTATAACTTGAAAAATATAATTATTTGAAAATTTAAATGTTCTGGAATTTTGCAATTCCAGAATCTTATTATTCGGAAATCTTATTACTCGGAGATTTTCTAATTATGAAATTAATTATTATTCGGGAATCTTATAATTCATGAATTTTATTTCTGAAAATTATCCAACTCGAGAATTGGGGAATTTAATAATAATCCAATAATTTAAAATCATTATGTTTCGGGACTTTTCTAATTCGGGAATAATGTTATCATTCGGAAATTTTATTATTCGGAAATTTCCTATTTCAGGAATTTTTCAATTCGACGATTTTATTTTTTGAAAATTTTATTTTTCGGTAATTTTCCAATTCCGGAGTTTAATTATCTAAGAATCTTATCGTTTAAGAGTATTATAATATACAATTTTAAATTTCGGGAATTTAATTATTTAGAAATCTTATAATTTGCGAATTTTCCAATTCGGTAGTTTTATTATTCGGAAATATTATTACTCCGTTATTGACCAATTCGAGAATTTGATTATGCAGTAATCTTCTAATTCAGAAACTTTGTTTTCCAAAAATCCTCCAATTTAGGAATTTTATTATTCGAAAATTTTATTATTTGGTAATAACTTAATTTATATTATTAATGTTTATTATTTTAAAACAATCTAAAGGAAAGTTGAGGTCTTGCATATGATCTACAGATATGAAATAAATTTTTTTATTTACCATGGTTATCAGGATAACTGGATGCGCTGCCCCAGCTGTCAGGTAGTCGGGGACTAGATGCTGTAAAAATAGAATAGAAGTTTTTAAAGTTAAATAAGATAGAAATTTCGCGTATTGGTTGTGGCAGTTGCTAAAAAGCTGAACTGATTGCATAAGTATAAGTAGTACTATGATTCGTATTCAAAAACATTTCTTACGTAAGATACTTGGAAGATAACAGGTGTTTGGAAGTTTAATCTAGTGCTTAATCTAGCAGCTAGTACATTAAATGTCGCAAAATGTACGTTACTTTATTAATCATTTTAACCTGAGAATCGACATTAAAATCGAGGTCGTGTGAGCATAGTTCGAAAGATTATCGAATTTCATTCGACACGTGTCACGGGATTTTCGTAAGTGTAGTCCAGTTTGGCAAATACTCTTTTTTGAAAATTACGACTACGTTCACTCATTCACTAGTGTCAGCCACACAAATTTTATTTTACATAATACAAAAATTCGAATTATTACTATTATTAATTTTGTTTCATTATTGATAAATTAATAATGGGTTATTAGTCCATAAAAAATTTTTTTCACTCTTTCTATGGTTTCTCTTGGTAACACCTGAGTCCAGTTTTAAAAATACTCATTTTTGAAAATTACGACTACGTTCACTGAATCACTAGTGTCAGTCACACGGCACGTATCTCACTTAGCGGCGCAGGCCTGGAGGTAGCGTGTCTGTTGTGACTCCGCTGCTGTGCAGTTGGAATCTTTTGGCTACAAATTTTATTTTACATAATACAAAAATTCGAATTATTACTATTAATAATTTTGTTTCATTATTGATAAATTAATAATTGTTAATTAGTCCATAAAAATTTTTTTTTCACTCTTTCTATGGTTGCTCTTGGTAACACCTGGGTATTTTTCAAGCGAAAAAATCCTGAAAAGTGACGCGAATTCTGCTGTTTGTAGTGAGCTAACGTAAAAAACGTTCTAACTGAAGTATTCGAACCCCAAAGCTGTGGAGTAGCCAAGTAGCCACGCAAGTAGCCACGCTACAACCAGGCTAGCGCCGCTGAGTGCGATACGTGCCGTATGACTACAGTAGAGAATCAGTGGAAGAAGCCGCAATTTTCAAAAATTAATAATTTCAAAACTGAGTGAAACGTGTCGAATGGAATTGGATAATCTTTCGAACTATGCGCACGCGACCTGGATTTTAATATCGACCGTCAGAAGTTCCTCTTGTGAGCATCAAAAAGTAGTAATATTAAATAAATCTTTATTTTCTAAGCGATATTTTCAGTTCTCCGATCTAATATTTTTAAAATATTAAAGATGAAGAAAAAGTTTTTATTAAACTAATAGTTTCAGATTACTTGTGGCATGACCTTGGACAGTTTTAGAAAAAATCTCACATTTATACCAATTAGCCCAAGTGTGTCAGTGTCTCAATTGGCGAGCACAATAGATGGCCATTTTACGTCTTATCTAGAGAAATCGAGAAAATTTTTAAACTTTTATTGGCTTAAACTAAAGGCAAGACTTCAAAGACAAGATTTTTTAAATTCGAGATTTTTTTACAACTTTCCTAGGTCATGACACAAGTTAAAGTCGAGGTACAAAGTTAGAGACAATCTTGAATTTATTTTTAACTTCTCACGCAGTATATTCTCTCCAATAGATGGAAAATACTTATTTTTTTAAAAACCAGTTACGTCAACACTTGATGAGCTTTCAAACGGATTTTTAATCAAGTTTCTCGCTTCTGATTTTTTTGTTTGAGCATATATGTTAATACAAAGAGTGAAGAAAAAGTCGATTTTTTGTTGTTGTTTAAGTACGTAAAAAAGTTTTTTCCTATGATCACAATGACCAGCCTTTATACACGGGGGTAGTTAAAAGAAAAAAATATGAGATTTTAAAATTAATTTTTATAAACAAATTAAGTAATCCATAGTCTACACTATAGATTCTTCGTTTGCGAAGTAAATGTTTGCGTTGAAGAGACTTGCTTTTATCAAAAAAATAATACTCGATCATACAAATTTGTCATTCGATATTCTTTGTTAATTTTATAAACAAATTGCATAAACAAATGCCTAGTGTAGACATTTAAAGTCAGAAAAAAACTCTTTCTCTTAAGTTTTCTCATATTTTATCGCCCTTGATGTTTACAGATGGAAAATAATCATCCGTTATTTTTTATTAATTAAATATTTCGTGATATTTTGTTATTCTCTATTTTTACTAATTTTTTAAAACAAATTGTTTCTTTGCTACATGTAAAATAAAAGAACATTTTATTTAGTGTTACATTCATGGCTCAATTGGGATTTTATCAAAGAAAACATTATTTTGCCATTTGCGTTTACTTCGCAACTGGGGTTAAAAATCATAAGATGTGTCGAAAAAAATCGGTTGCTGTAAAAATCAGGACATTTTCATAGTTTTCAATAGAAAACAAGGTTACTAGGACAGAAGAAGAAAAACCAGGACTTTTCATAAGATGTATATACATGTATTAAAGAAAAATTTGTTTAATAAATTAATAAAAAATAATAAAATCTCAAGAATAAACATTATTCATTTGTTGGAAAATATTATATTTACATAAAAGGCGGATGACCTAAAGTTAGCCAGAGAATTCGTGCGAAAAAAAGACAAAAAGTTTTCTGTTGTTTTGCATGTAATAATAAAATGTTCTTCTGATTTACATGTAGTAAAAAAACAATTTGTTTATAAACCTAATCAAAAATATCGGATGATAATTTTCCATCATTAAACACCTTAGCGAAATATTTTAGGGAGAATTAAGAGAAAAACAATTTCTTCGTGCTTCTAAATATCCGCATTGAGCATTTGTTCTATAATTTGTTTTAAAAACTCAATAAAAAATTCAGTGTGACCAATTTTAATGATCGAGTATTATTATTTTAAGAAAAAATTCAAAAAGATGAACAAAGAAACGAAAAAATCGACTTTTTCTTCACTATATGCATTAACTGCCCGTTACTTTAATGGTGATTTTTCTAAAAATAAATTTTAAATCGTTTAAGAATTTCTAACTGAAATTTATTTTGCACATAGACGTATAAAGTATAGACCGCCAGTCTGTTCGATCCGCCGACGCTCCTGTTAAGAGAGAGAGAACGATTTTAGTCACGTGGCATGGTGAGAGCAGAGCGCGCCAACAGTCGACTCGCGCACGTGACCCCAGTAGAAAGAGAAAGAAGTACTCAGTAGAAAAAGAAAGAAGTACTCACTAAAATCTTTCTCTCTCTCTCTCTCTCTCTCTCTCTCTAAACAGGAACGGGCGGTACATCCAAGCGCTGGCGGTCTATACTTTATACGTCTATGATTTTGAACGTCGTCTTTTTTTTATTCCACTGTACTTGAAGAATATTAGTGCTAGGAAAACAACACCAACAGTAGCAGTACAGGCGCGTCAATATAAAATTTAAGATAATAAAGCCTGTCATATTAATCCGTAGCTATGAAGAAAAAACGGGTTCGCCTGAAAAATGTTTACAAAAAAAATAATAATAGCGAGATAAATACTTACGCTGATAAACTATCTCCTGGAAAGTTGGACGAGGACTTGAAGCTGTAAAAATACAATGAATGTTGGTAAAAATAATATTTACATAAAAGGTGGATGGCATGAAGTAAGCCAGGGAATTCTTTCCGAACAATAGACAAAGCTTGTTCTTTTGTTTTGCTTGTATTAATGAAATGTTATTTGATTTGCATGTATTGAAGAAAACATTTGTTTACAAAATAATAAAAAACATAAAATAACAATATCTCATGAATAAATATCATCCCTTTCTTGGCAAATATTATATTCACATAAAAGGCGGATGACCTGAAGTTAGCCAGAGAATTCGTGTGAAACAAAAGACAACACGTTTTCTTTTGTTTTTCATCCATTAATGAAATGTTCTTTGGATATACACGTATGAAAGAAAAATTGGATTACAAAATTAATAAAAAATACAAAATAACAAAATCTCATGAATAAACATCATCCATTTCTTGGCAACTATTATATTCACATAAAAGGCGGATGAAGTTAAGTTAGATAGAGAATTTGTGCGAAAAAAATACAAAAAGTTTTCTTTTGTTTGCATGTAATAATAAAATGCTCTTCCGATTTACTTGTATTAAAGAAACAATTTGTCTATAAAAATAATAAAAAAAATCTGCCCGCCTCGCGGGCACATTCTCATCGCGCGCTTCGCGCGCGGCTCGCTTCGCTCGCAAGTTTGAGCGCGCCTGGGGCGCGCACCTGTTGGATCTCGCGCTTCGCGCTCGATTAGTTAT
>JAAAKG020136449.1:0-13199 GCA_010014905.2 Druon quercuslanigerum
GAATTTTTTCTCTTACTTCCCCTTCTTCCTTTCCCATAATTTTCTCTCCTCAACCCCGTTTAAAACAATAATATTAGGTTGGGGGCGCTCTTGTCTTGTTTTTAAAGGTATTTATTAATTTTAAGTCTGCTCCAACTCCAGCTTCTGGAAGATTTACAACTTCCTAGGATCACTGAGGAATTTTTTAGAATTTTTTTTATTTTGTGGTAGGAGAAAACTATGGACCCGAGACTTTTGTTTTTCTACTAGAAGGGTTTCATTAAATTTAGCTAATTATAACTTCCGCTCCCGACAGGGCTGCTATCTTCTAGGATCACCAGGAAATGTTTTTGACAAATGTAGAATTTCGTAGTGGGAGAAAACTTTTAATTTTTCCATGTTGACCTATAAATTACAGTAAACCAGAAAATTTAGTTTACCCTCTAAAAGGGTTTTCTCAATTTTAACTAATTACAACTTTCGCTGCTGGCAGGTCTACTACTTCCTAGGATCACCAGAGAATTTTTTGAAGAATTTAGAACTTCGGGATGGGATAAAAATTCGGATTTCCTTACGTTGACCTATAAATCACTATGAACCTAAAAATTTTGTTTTTCTTTGAAAAGGGCCTAGAAATTAATTTGGTTCGGGAAATTAATTTGTTGTCTGTCTAAATGAGTTTCTTTAGATTGTGCTTATTTCAACACCAGCTTTTTAAAGATTCACAACTTCTGAAAAAACCGGGCAATTTGTCGGAAAAATTTAAATTTCGGGTTGAGAGAAAAAATGCGAAATTGGCTATTTTAGTCTATAAATTACTCTGGCATGAAAATTTAATTCTTTTTTCTGTCTTAAAGTGTTTCCTTAAATTATCGTATTTGCAAAAACCCCTCCTTTAAAATTTATAAATTAATAGGATCACAAGGAAATTTATAAGAAATTTGAAATTTCGGATACAAGAAAAATTCGGATTTTCCTATGTTGACCTATAAAACTCTGTGTCACTCAAAATTAATTTTGCTTCAAAGAGTCTTTCATTAGATTCACCTAGTTTCTATTCCTACTTCTGGAACAAGTATATTTTTCCCACAAAATTTGTTGCCTTTAAGTTACGTAAAATTATTTCAAATTAAGTAATATTTTAGATTTGACAGTCCTAAAATTTAAAAAATTAAAAATCTCAAACTGCGTTTATTTTTTATTTATGTAAAATGCTTAAGATACACAATTTTAAATCATATACTTTAAAAATGCGATGATCAGCAATCTTCAAAGAGCTTTTGAAATTACAAAATAATTGTCCTGTCGAATGATCCCAAAAAGATTTAAAAATTTCACAATATTTTTAATTATTTGTGTGAATATGTATTTTTTTTTTTAACTTTCTACATCTAATGAAAATCCTTGATTACTTTGGAAGGTTCTCGGCGTCTATTTGGTTTGGCGTGGTGCAGCTCCAGGCCTTCGAGTATATGTAGATTTTGCTTTCACGATTCTTAACCGGCAACATTTCTCTGAAAATGAAGGATTTTCCGGAAAGAGAGTGAAGTTTACCTACGATGCACCCGCCCAGGGAAATCGAAATTACATTCCCGTTTCCGATCTCTACAGCCGGAAATTTGCTGATCCAAATGGTGAATTCCAGTTGGAGCTGTCGATGGCAAATGTCAGGACTGTCTACACAGCAGAGGTAATCCTCCCACGCCTTATTTCATAGCCTTCAATTCAAATTTGTCAGATCGCTTTCAAAAATCACAATAAAATCAAATATTGATAAACTTGTCCAATATTTAAAGGTAAAATTATTTTTCAGAAGACATGCATGATTTAATCCCTTTTTCTTGCCTTTAAAATGGACAGGCCTTGGACTCATCACACTATTGACAATAGTTATCAATTTTTTTGAACCATGATAATATTTTGCTATTATTTAGAAAAAATAAAACTAAAGACACTATTTTCTCACAATTTTCGTCTAATGATACTATTTTTTTACTTTTCCTTGAAAAGTATTTTTGAACTTTTTCTCTAATTGGCTAAAATAATGTGATCGCCTTCTCAACGTACCAGAAAATAACGAAAAATTTTCTTAATGGTGTCATTAAAAAAAATTGGACAATTCGCGGAGGGAGGGCATAATTTTACTTTTTTTAATTAATAAAGTATTTCAACTTTGAACTAAGTAGTCGAATTTTTAACGAAAAAAATGTATTTGAATAATTTTTTGTTAATAAGAATTTTTAAATAAATAGTTATATATTCAAGTTAACAAAAATTCTTGAATAAGAATAGAGTAATGGATTTTTCGTTTAAGAAAATTAACTTAAAATTAAAAAAAGAATTTTCCAAAAAGTAGTTTAGATTTGTACCACATAGTTAAATTTTCTACCAAATTGTTTAATTTCAAACTAAAAAGACTAGGTTTTTCACAAAACAGTTGAATTTTCTAAAAAAAATTAATTTTTCAGTTTAAAAAATTATTTATTAACCAAAATAAAATAATTTTTATCTGAAATTATAAATTTTTAGCCTAGAAAGTAAACTTCAAAGAAAGCAGTTCAACTTTTAACTAAGAAGTTGAATTTTCAGCAAAAAAAGAAAATTCAAAAGAATTTACATAAACTTTTAAAAAATAGTTTAAACGATAAATATGATGCTAGGTCTAATTGTATTTAATTAATTTTTTGTTAATAGGAATTTTTATAAATAGTTAAATATGTAAGTTAAAAAATTTCTTTACTAAGAATAGAGTAATTGATTTTTCATTTAAAAAAAATTATTTATAATGAAAAAAAGAATATTCTACGAAGCAGTTTAATTTTGTACCACATAGTGGAATTTTCTGACAAATTGTTTCATTTTAAACTAAAAAGACAAATTAAAAATCCAAAATTATGAATTTTCAACAAAAAAGTTTATTTTCAACACATCTGAAATTATAAATTTTCAGCCTAAAAATTGAATTTTGAAGAAAGCAGTTCAAATTTTAACCACGAAGTTAAATTTTTAACAAAAAAAGAAAATTTAAAAGAATTTACATAAATTTAAAAAAAAATAGTTTGGACATAAACTATGATGCTAGGTGAAATTGCATTTAATTAATTTTTTTATAGGAATTTTTAAATAAATAGGTAAACATTTAAGTTAACAAATATTCTTAACTCAAAATAGAGTAATTGATTTTTTATTTAAGAAAAATAACTTTCAATGAAAAAAATAATTTTCCACAAAGGAGTTTCAATATTGTACCACATAGTTGCATTTTCTACAAAATCGTTTAATTTAAAATTGCAAAGACTAGTTTTTTCACAAAACAGTTGAATTTTCTACAAAAAAATAATTTTTTAGTTCAAAAAATTATTTATTGACGAAGAATAAACTAATTTTCATCTGAAATTATGAATTTTTAGCCTAAAAACTGAACTTTAAAGAAAGCAGTTTCACTTTCAATCCAGAAGTTGAATTTTTAACAACAATAAAAATTTTTAAGAATTTAAATAAATTTAAAAAAAATAGTTAAAAAATTTTTTAACTAAGAATAGAGTAATTGGTTTTTCATTTTACAAAAATAATTTTTAAATGAAAGAAAGAATATTCTACGAAGCAGTTTAATTTTGTACCACATAGTTGAATTACCTAACAAATTGTTTCATTTTAAAAATTATAAATTTTCAACAAAAAAGGTTATTTTTAACTAATTAGTTGAATTTTCTACAAAAAAATTAATTTTACGTCCAAAAAATTATTTATTAACGAAAAATAAACTAATTTTTATCTGAAATTATAAATCTTGTAGCCTAAAAAGTGAAATTTAAAGAAAGCAGTTCAACTTTCAACCAAGTAGTTAAATTTTTAACAAAAAAAGAAAATTCAGAGAAATTACATAAATTAAAAAAAAAAAAATAGTTTGAACAATGAATGTGATGCGACGCAAAATTTTATTTGATTAATTTTTTGTTAATAAGAATTTTTAAATAAATTGTAAAATTTTTAAGTTAAATAAAAATACTTAACTAGGAACAGAGTCAGTGACTTTTTTCAAGAAAATCAGATTTAAATGAAAAAACGAATTTTCCACAAAGGAATTTAATTTTTTACCACATTGTATAATTTCAAACTAAAGACTTGTTTTTTTTCACAAAACAGTTGAGTTTTTAATCCAAAAGTATAAATTTTTAACAAAAAACTTTATTTTAAACTAATTAGTTGAATTTTCTTCAAAAAAATTAATTTTACGTTCAAAAAATTATTTATTAACGAAAAATAAACTAATTTTCATCTGAAATTATAAATTTTGTAGCATAAAAAGTGAAATTTTAAGAAAGCAGTTTAACTTTAAACCAAGTAGTTAAAATTTTAACAAAAAAAGAAAATTCAGAGAAATTACAAAAAATTTTTAAAAAATAGTTTGAACAATGAATGTGATGCTACCCCAAATTTTATTTGATCAATTTTTTTTTATTAAAAATTTTTAAATAAATAGCAAAAATTTTAAGTTAAATAAAAATTCTTAACTAAGAATAGAGTCTTTGATTTTTCGTTTAAAAAACATAACAATTAACGAAAAAAAGAATTTTTGATAAAGGTGTTTAATTTTGTACCACATAGTTGAGTGTTCTACCAAATTGTTTAATTTTAAACTAAAAAGACTAGTTTCTCACAAAACAGTAGAATTTTTAATCCAAAATATGAATTTTCAACTAAATAGTTGAAGTTTCTACAAAAAAATTAATTTTTTATTTTAAAACATTATTCATTAACGAAAAATAAACTAATTTTCATCTGAAATTATAAATTTTTAAGCTAAAAAGTGAAATTTAAAACAATTTACAAAAATGAAAAAAAAAGTTTGATCAATGAATATGATGCTAGGTCAAATGTATTTGATTAATTTGTTCCTAATAGGAATTTAAAAAAGAGTTAAATATTAAAGTTAAACAAATGTTTTAATTTAGAATAAAATCATTGATTTTTCGTTTAAGAAAATTAACTTTAAATGAAAAAAAGAATTTTTCACAAAGGAGTTTAATTTTGTACCACATAGTTCAATTTTCTACTAAATTGTTTAATTTCAAACTAAAAGACTAGTTTTTTCAAAATACAGTTAATTTTATAATGCAAAACTATGAGTTTTTAACAAAAAAGTTTATTTTTAACTAATTAGTTGAACTTTCTACATAAAAATTAATTTTTCAGTTTAAAAAATTATTTATTAACGAAAAAGAACCTAATTTCCATCTGAAATTATGAATTTTTAGACTAAAAAGTGAAATTTGAAACAATTTACATAAATTTTTAAATAAATAGTTTAAACAATGAATGTCATGCTACGCCCAAATTTTATTTAAATTATATTTTGTTAATAAGAATTTGTAAATCAATAGTAAAATTTTTAAGTTAAATAAAAATTCTTAACTAAGAATAGAGTCGTTGATTTTTCATTTAAGAAAATTACCTTTAAATGAAAAAACGAATTTTCCACAAAGGAGTTTAATTTTGTACCACATAGTTGAATTGTTTACCAAATTGTTTTTATTTCAAACTAAAAAAACTAGTTTCTCACAAAACAATTGAATTTTTAATTGAATTAATTGAATTTTTAAATTGAATTGAACAATTGAATGTCGAATTCAAAAGTATGAATTTTCAATAAAAAAAGTTTAATTTCAAATAATTAGTTGAATTTTCTACAAACAAATTTATTTTTTAGTTGGAAAAATTTTCAATAACGAAAAATAAACTAATTTTCATCTAAAATTATGAATTTCGATCATAAAAAGTGAACTTTAAAGAAAGCAGTTCAACTTTCTACTACAAAGTTAAATTTTTAACAAAAAAAGAAAATTTTTAAGAATTTACATAAATTAAAAAAAATAGTTTGAACAATGAATATGATGCTAGGTGAAATTGTAAAATAAAGTGCAAATTATTCAAGTTAAAAAAAATTCTTAACTAAGAATAGAGTAATTTATTTTTCGTTTAAGAAAAATAACATTAAATGTAGAAAAGAATTTTCCACAAAGGAGTTTAATTTTGTACCGCATAGTTGAATTTTCTACCTAATTGTTTAATTTCAAACTAAAAAAACTAGTTTTGTCAAAAAACAGTTAAATTTTTAATCCAAAAGTATAATTTTTTAACAAAACAGTTTATTTTCAACTAATTACTTGAACTTTCTTCAAAAAAACTAATTTTTCAGTTCAAGAAATTATTTATTGACGAAAAATAAACTAATTTTTATCTGAAATTATGAATTTTTAGTCTAAAAAGTGAAATTAAAAAGAATTTACATAAATGAATAATAAATTATTTTGAACAATGAATTTGATGCTAGGTCAAGTGTGTTTAATTAACTTGTTCTTAACAAAAATTTAAAAAAAAATAGTTAAATATTTAAGTTAAAAAAATTCTTGAATAAGAATAGTTATTGATTTTTCTTTTAAGAAAAATAACTTTAAATGAAAAAAAGAGTTTTCCACAAAGGAGTTTAATTTTGTACCACATAGTTGAATTTTCTACTATATTGTTTAATTTCAAACTAAAAGAAAAGTTTTTTTCAAAATACAGTTAACTTTTTAATCCAAAAGTATGAATTTTCAACAAAAAAGTTTATTTTTAACTAAATAGTTGAACTTTCTACAAAAAAAATAATTTTTCAGTTAAAAAAATTATTTATTAACGAAAAATGAACTAATTTTCATCTGAAATGATGAATTTTTAGCTTAAAAAGTGAAATTAAAAAGAATTTACATAAATTAAAAAAACATAGTTTGAATAATAAATATGATGCTAGGTCCAATTGTATTTGATAAATTTTTTGTTAATAGGAATTTTTTTAAATAGTTAAATATTTGAGTTAAAAAAATTTTTAACTAAAAATAGAGTAATTGATTTTTCGTTTCTAAAATTTTTAAATAAATATTTTAAATTTTAAACTGAAAATTATTCTTTTAATAAAAAAAAAACTAATGATCTGCATAACAAATTAATTTTTGACCAAGCAATTGCATTTTACAGTAAAAAATTATTTTCTAGCGAAAAATACATACATTTTAAAATAAATAGTTTAAGGTTTAATCAAGCTGCTAAATTTTTAAATTAAAAATATGAATTTTCTACAAAATCGTTTATTTTTCAACAAAAAATTTAATGTTTAGCCCAAAAAAATAATTTTTATTCATAAAGTTGCGTTTTTAACAAAAAAAAAAAATAAATTTCTGCATAAAGAGATGAAATTTTTTACGAAAAGATGAGTTTTCTACTGAAAAAAATTTAATTTTCTAGCCGAAAAGATTAATTTTTCACCCAAAATATAAATTTTTGATACAGAAGTTTAATTTTTTGAATGGTAAACAAAAAATGGATTTTCTGCCAAAAAAAGTCGAATTTTCAAGAAAATATATAAATTAAGAACCAAATTGTTAAATTTTTGAGTTCAAAAGACGAATTTTCTACAAAACAGTAAAATTTTTAACAAAAAAGTTCATTTTTAGTAAAAAAAAATCATTTTCATTCAGAAAGTTGCATTTTTAATTTAATTTCAACAGAACGAGATCAATTTGTATTTTAAAAATGCGCAAGGAATTTTAAAAAGCTTCATAAAATTTCAAAGGATTTCAAAAAATGTCAAAATTTGGGAAATATTTGAGGGTATTTTTAAAAAATCAAGTAAATTTTCACGAAATTCAAAAAGTTATAAGAGATTTAAAAATATTGTAAAGGGTTGAAAATATTTAGAGATATTTTTAAAAATTCCAAGCATTTTTTTCACTTACTTAATGGGATTTTAAAGGATAAGAAATATTTAAGAGAATTTCAAAATTCCAATAAATTTTTTCAAGAGATTGAAATTTTTTCGGGTTATTCAAAACATTCCAATATATTTTTTTAGGATTTCAAAATCATTCAAAGGATTTGAAATAGCCTTAGTTAAATTGAAAGATTAGAAAATATTTTCAAAAAATTAAAAAATTTTTTGTTAAGTTTTATGGGATTTCAAAAGATTTCAAAGTATTTTTATTTTTATTAATGAAATTTTAAGATTTCGAATCATTTTTTAATTTTTCTGTAATTTAATAGGGCTTAAAAGGATTTTGAATATTTTAGGGTTTTTAAAGATTCCAAGACATTTTCAGAAATAAAAAAATATTTTTCAGTACATTTAAAAATATTCTAAGGAATTTCCCAGGTTTTTAATAATTTTAAGACATTTCAAAATGCAACAAAGTTTTTAAATAAATTTTTAAAAATTGTAAGAAATATCAAATTTCATTGAATTTTACCGGATTTTATGAATTTAAAGTGGGTTTTAACCAATTTATTTACAATAATCTCAGGATTTTATTCATAGGATTTCACGATATTATTAAATATTCTTATTAATTTATCCTGAATTATTTAATTTCTTTTGAATTCATTTACTTGTTCTTAATTAATTCAATTCTATTTAATTAAATGAATTAAGAAAAAAATAGTTTGTTTTTGTTTAATTTATCTAGAAGTTTTTAAAATTTATCTTAAATTCTTAGAAATTTCATCAAATCATTTTTAATTCTATTGAATTTTTCTACATTTATTTGCAATTTAATGAATTCAAAGAGTTTTGTCATATTTTTAATTGCTTTCAGTTCACTTGAATTTTTAGGAATTTCGTTCAATTCTTCTAATTTTTATTAAAATTCTCTAAATACACTCAAATTTTACTTAAACAAATGGAATTTTTTTCTCTAAATTTTTATCTAATTTATTTTTTAATTAATTTTTTAAATTTAAATTGGTTTAATGACTTATGAATCGACTAATTAATTAAAAAGAACGCTAGTCACACTATTATTGCACATTAGTCACTTTTAGTCATTTTTTACAGATAAAAATTATTTACTTCTGCTCACTTTTTACTTTTTTCAAGTAAATAAGGCAGTCACAGTCCTGAAAATAATAAAAATAAACATTTCTAACTTTAAATTTAAAAATATTTTATTCTTTTTACGAAAGTTTTACTGTTAAAACTGTTACAAAATTAAAATTTCTGGCATTCGCTTGTACTAATAACGAATAAAATTTTAAAAAACATACAATGTTTTAATTTTTAAATTAGTGATTCAAAAATATTATATTCAATGTTGACAAAGTGAGTTAATAAATTTGAAGATTATTAATAATCAGTTTTCAGAATGTTTCAAACAATCGAAAATATTTTTTTTGTTTAAAATATTTGACTGATTCTAATTTTTAACTTATTAAGACAATATATCGTTTTCATCACCAAAGGAGTTAAATTTAAAATATAATATTTCTAAATTACTAATTTTACAAATTTTAAATATTGCGTTGATTTTTTTATTCATCATTCGTTTTAAGAAAGAAGCAACCAGGTAGATGGCGATTAAATGGGCATCGCCCGAGTCCAACGCCCAAATAAAGGATCTTTCATAAAACCACAGAAGAAGAAATTTTTTATGATTTATAAAATCGAAAAAAATGTATCTATTATTAATTTCTATTACTCTTGATCGAAGCTTCTAAGTGTATTTTAGCAAAAATAATTTAGGTGGAAATTGTTTAAATAACAGTTGTTATTTAAAGTTTTAGTTTTTGCTTTTTCTTTCGATAAAGGTTAAAATTCTTATTTAAGCCTAATGACCAATGCCTCATTTTATTCTTCAAAGGATTCTCTATAATTTTATTTGGGTAGTGTTAATTTCAATTTAAACTATCATTATTTATAAAAATAATAACAGTATGATCTCTAAATTAATGTTTCTAATAAAATCCACCGCAAAAGAAATTTAGAGAATGCTTCGAAGAATAAAATGAGGCCATCATTAGGATGAAATAAGAATTGTAACTTTTCCCTAAATAGGTATGAAAAACTAAACTTGTAAAAAACTACTGTTAAATAAACAATTTTAACTTGAATTTTTTTTCTGAAGTGTGTTTAGAAGCCAAGATTTACAGAAATTAATAATATACCTATTTTTGTCGATCGAAATTGTCGATGAACGCTCGGAAAGAAGAACCGAAGGAGTGCTTAAGCAGTATGTAGGAGTGGGGAGGATGCGCAGAAAACGGGACGAAAGATCGTTCTGTCTTGCGTCGTGTTTTCTCCGCTTCACTGGAGTGGGGATGATGCGCAGAAAACGCGACGGAAGACAGAACGGTCTTTCGTCCCGTTTTCGGCGCATCCTCCCCACTCCTACTTACTGCTCCAGCGCTCGTTTGGTTCTGATGTGCGTGCCTTCAAATAACCCATTTGACAAAAATGATACTTGCAGGTAAAACTCCCAACTGGTGCCTTTGCCAGCCCGCCAAAATCGACGAAGCTGGAAACAGGTTACTTCACTTTCGGTGGTTTTGATTGGAACCTGGTAATCTACCCTTATGGGAACAAAGAGGTTGAAGGACGTGTCCAGGAAAATAGATTGAGCGTCTACCTCGTGAGACTAACAGGTTTCGATCACCGGTGTAGAGTGAGATATAGTGTGACTTTAGGCGAGGGTGAACGGGCATTAGAGTCTGGCCAGATTGAAGACCTCTCTGATGCCGAAGGTCGAGGTTTCGGATGGCATCCTCGACTTCGTTGGTCAGACATCCAGCACAAGGGTGCTCTCCGGGTGTCCTTGGAAATGGTCGAAGCAAGGACGATTTCCGAAATCGCGGTTCAAGCTCTGGGACCCGCGACCTTGCCGGCCTCACCTTGCTACGACAGAGACAAACAAGCTTGGGCAATCAGAGCAGATCTGCATTCCGATACTGTCAGGCTGCATCTTGTCTACAAAGACATCCACAATGTTCCTAGGAATCACTTGAGGTGAGTGAAAAGTTTTAAACATTTGAAATCCTTCACCTTTTTTAGCTAATCCTTATTTTTTCTTCTAAAGTGTCAAAAGTTGTTTAAAGTATCGCAAGTCGGGGGCTAACTGGAACATGGTGGGGAAACCACACATTTGGGAAAGTCGATTACAAATGCGTATAAAACTTTTTTGACCGTACTTAAATTAGGTAATTTTTTCATCGCAAAAACGCCACTTTTCACGAAAGGAGCGTTAACCAATTACGCCACCGAGGCCACAGTATAATCTTTCTGGTTTCACATGCATAAAAATGCCGACGTACGTTATCCTGTTGATATAGGAGAAACGAGAAAGATTTTGATGTGGCCTCGGTGACGTAATTGGTTAACGCTCCTTTCGTGAAAAGTGACGTTCTTGGTTCAAATCCGCGCCGTGGCATTTTTTTCTGGTTTCTTTAGAAAATTATTTCGACCAGTAATCAGCAACATTTAACATCAGAATTATTCAATTAAATACCCTGGTTGACAAAATAACATCATTACTTTTAAAATCTTCCAGATTCGGTTATCTTATTCAGACTAGAATTAGTAGCTGAAAAAATCACAGGTATAAAGATGCCCACGTGCGTCATCCTGTTGATATAAGAGAAATGAGGAAAGTTATGCTGTGACAACGGTGACGTAATTGGTTAACGCTCCTTTTGTGAAAAGTGGCGTTCTCGGTTCAAATCCGGGCCGTGGCGTATTTTTTCTCGTTTTTCAGAAAATTATTTTACCAGGCATCAGTAAAATTTAACATCAGAATTATTTAATTAATTGCCCTCGTCGACAAAATAGCATCATTACTTTAAAATTATCTTTTTAGTTGTGAATTTCATTATTTGGTTGAAAATTTAACAATTTTCTTAAAAAGACATCCTTTTTTGTTACAAATTAAATTTCCCTGTTAAAAATTCATCGTTTTTTATTAAAAATCCATCTTTTTCGATTGAAAATTCAATTTTTTTCGTATTAACTTATTTCTTTTTTGAAAATTTATATGTTGGTCGTGAAAAGTTAACTGAAATATTTTTTAAGAGAAAATTCAAATTTTTTTTTAATTTATCCTTTCGATTTAAAAATTCATCTGTTTGAGTTGACGAAGGTTTCACAAAGATTGCAAAGATTCCAAAGATTTTAAAGATTTCAAAGATGGCACAAAAAATCCAGAAAAGTTTTAGAAATTTCAAAAATTAGACAAAAAGTTCAAAGATTTCGGAAAACTTACAATGATGCTAGAAAGGTATTATAGATTTCACATACTTTTAAAGTTTTAAATCATTAAAAATATTTCAAAGATTTTAAAATACTCCAAAGTCTTGAACAAGATTTCAGAATTATCAAAGATTTTACAAACATTTCAAAGTTTCTTAGAAAGATATCAAAAATTTCACAAAAAAATATCAAGGATTTCAAAAGGTTTTGCAAATTTTAAATGATTCAGAAATATTTTACCAAGATTTCAAAATATTTCACCAAAACTTTAGAGAGATATTTCAAATATTTCAAAACTTTAACATATATTTTACCAAAATTTTCAATATTTTTAAGATTTCAAAAGATTTTAAAGAGTTTACAAATGTTTTAAAGATTTTACAAATGTTTGAAATAATAGAAAAATATATAAAAAAATCAAAAAATATTAAAAAAGATTTTACAAAAATTTAAAGGATTTCACGAAGATTACAAAGATAGTAAAATGTTGTAAAGATTTTAAACAGTTTCGCAAAGCTTTCAAAAGATGAATATATTTTAAAGATTTTACAAATTCATTCAAAAAGATATCAGAAATATTTGAGAGATATCGCAAATATATCAAAGATTTTAACAATTTTACAATATTCCACTAAGATTTTAAGATTTCAAAAAGATTAAAATTTTTTTTAATTTAGAAGATTGCACAAAGATTTCACAGACTTCAAAAGTTATTACAAAGGTTTCAAAAATCGCACAAAGATTTCAGAAATTTTTAACACGATTTCAAAGATTACACGAAAAAATGTAAGATTTTAAAGAATTCGCAAAGGTGATATTGATGTATTATATTAATGTATTATAGATTCTACAAAAATTTCAAAAATTAGAATTATTTCAAAATATTTCAAAGATTTCAATAATATTTTTAAATTTTCCAGAGTCTTGACAAAGATTCACAAAAATATCAAAGATTCAAAAATATTTCAAATATATCAGAAGGTTTTACTTTTAAATGATTTTAAAACATATTTTACAAAGATTTCATAAAATTTAACAAAAATTTCGAAAATTCGAAAAGATATCGTAGATTTTAAAAATATCACCACAAAGATATCAGATGCAAGGTAGAATTAGAAACCTAGAAAGCTCGAACCGGGATCTTGGTGGGGGAGTGAATGGGGATAGGGAGAAG
>JAAAKG020136450.1:0-13198 GCA_010014905.2 Druon quercuslanigerum
GGCCACTATTGATCCGAATGTTGTCACCTCTTCATGGGCACCTGTCTGTATAACATCAGAACTGAGCATTATAACTCGACGATCATTAGTGTCGTGATCTTCATTTTCATCGCACTGATTTTTTCCAGTTAAATCGGCTGCCTGGAAATCTTCAGCTGTGAACACATTTGGGTCAAAAGGATAAATGCCTGTTGCCTTAAAACCGGATTTAATAATCCTGGGCGTAGCAGCCGCATCAAGACACTTATCAACAATAGGTGGCACGTGATGTAGTCCCAAAGTTCGGCCGATATGATTCTTCATCCAAACTTGGCAGTGGTTACGAAACATTGCTTTAAATGGCCCAAATCCACTCACATCTAATGGTTGCATTCGATGTGAGCAGTGAGGAGGAAACGAAATCATGGTGATACCATGAGCAATCGCCACATCTATTGCCTCGACACTGAGATGGGAAGTGTGGTTATCCAAAAGTAGTAGAATTGGTGAATTTTCTGATGCATTCGTATGCTTTATGAAATGTGACATGAACTTCACAAATTCTGTAGACGTCATCCATCCAGATTCATTGGCGGTACCAACCGCACCAGGTGCCGCGTTATCCATGAAGATCTGTTGCATGTTCTTTCTTGGAAATATATAAAATGGTGGTATTGATTGACCAGTGGCACTCACGGCAAATGCTACAGACACATTACTGCCTCTTTCGGCAGATGTCTTCTGTCCAATTCGGCGTGATACTTTTTCTGCGATTACTTTCACCGCTTTCGTCGGCACTGTTGGACATCCTGTTTCGTCAACATTCCAAATACGGTGTGGCTCATGTGTGTGTTGGTCAAAAACAGCACCGAGATTTCCGAAGAAAGCATTTAAATTGGCTCTGGAAAAGGCCTTCGCTCTATTGGCGCTGATTTGTTTCGGTGTACGCAATGATAAATTTGGATGGCGATGCATAAACCCATAGTACCAGTCATATGACGCTTTTTTGTGTTCGTCCCATGCTTTAGGATAATCAACGCCAAGCTTTTTTGCTAACTCATACGTTAAAATTTTTAATTCATTTATGCTCAAGCCATAGTAGATTTTGCTTGCTTCCAGAAGATATGTCATCAATTGTTTTTCTTGCTCTTCACTGAAGATCTGAAAAAAAACAAGATTAAACAAAAGCCGGGTAAAAAATAGAAGGTAATAAATAAATGTAAGATAACGTGATCTAACCGTTCTACCACCAGATGTGGTACTGAGTGATGACAGAAACTCAATCAATTTTTCATCAGAAGCCGTCGAAGGATCCAGGTTTGTATCATTTAGTTTTGAGATGTAGCGAAACAATCTTGATTTATCTATATTATACGTTCGAGCGACGGACCGTAGTGCTTTCTTTTCAATTAAAATTTCCTTGACCGCAGTTACTAATGCATTTGCATCGATCGTTGGTTTTCTTGACTCAATAACATATTTATGACGCGGCATGATGAGTACGAAATCTACAAAAAAAGAAAAAGTCAATATAAAACATTAAATTTCATGAAAAATTTTATAAGACATTCAAAACAGAATAAACTTTATACAATTCATGTTGAACAGTGCGTGAAAACATAAAAAAATAGTGCCTCCTAACTCCCCAAATTTGTTGTCTCACAAATCCCCAAAACGCACATATTTAAAATGGCCTCACAATCATAAGCACGTTGAATGTATGTACAACAATGAGAGTATGCATCGAAACTTCATTGACTAGCGGTTAATTTGTCCGTACTTACCTTTGGACTCCGCCGAAAGAACTGATGGAAACGGGCACGAACAAACTGCGTGGTGAAACTTTCAAGCAAATGATAAGATACGTTGTATGGAACGACGCTCCCAAAGCATGTTTACAAGATGAATTCGCGCTGTCTCACAACTCCCCATGTCTCACAACTCCCCAATCTCCCCTGCTATTTTAAATTTTTGTTAAGTATTTAAAAGTAGGAAATAATATTTATGGTTTATTTATTACGGCATGTAAATTACTGATATGTATTGTTTTCAATTTACCTCACATCTTTCACATAAATAAAATGCAGAATGTCCCTGGGTGCATTTTACAAAAGCACGAGCCTATGTGTCGCAAACAAATGCAGCAATTTCGATCTTATGAATCGTACTTCCAATTTGCACACCCTCTTCAATTAATTTTGCACATTTCTGGACAAAATCGTTTAAAAAATTGTTAACACTTTCTGGCTTAGAATCACCACAGAACATTGCTAATACAAAGGGCTTACAATCATAATCATGTAAGATCTGTATCATAATTGGCCATTATTGTATTAAAGATTTATTATACAGAGGTAGACCGTCTATATTAACTAAAAGTTTAATTGTGTTTTCTTTGAAAACTTCATCTGAAATTTTATCTTTTAAGATACTTTCTATTCCCACATAAACATAGGACGAATCTTCTCCTCTCTTCGAATTCATCATTTTAACTTTATCCCCGGTTCGTTTTGTGCCTGATACAAACATGTTTTACCGGAGTAAAACAGAATTTTGAACTAATAACGGTTCATTGTCGGACCAAAATCTGGCTCTTCCTCTGAGAACATAGTTTGCCAGATAAAATTAGAACTTCAGCACAAGAATGGGCCGATACTGTTGTGTATTCAGCTTTTTCCACTTCTATGATGGTTTGCCGTAGTAGAAGTGACACTTGCCTCAGTAATATGCCGCCAATGGGCCGGTGTCTGGCTTTTCTACTTTCGGAGTTAGTTGTCGTAGTAAAAGAGACAATCGGCTTGGTATAGTGCAGATACTGGTCCAAGTTTCGGCTGAAGGTTGGCAAATTTAAAAAGCCCAGTATTTAGCCGATTAAAACGGGGAGACTGGCCCAATAACAATTGCCGATTGTTGGCTGGCGAGATTGGGCCAGTGTTGTGCCGTATTTTCAGCTTCGGCAATTTGCACTTGGGTAACTGCCAAAGACAATAACAGTAAGTGTAACCTCGAAAATAATAATGAACACCCTCTCAACTTTTATGTACACTCATAATCTCACCATTTCTTATCCTCAAAACCTGTAATTATAAAGAAAACTTATATTCATAATATCTCCAGGGAAAGACTGTACATTCCTTCACAATCTTTTTTCTTTATTTATTAACTCTCCTTCTAAAAAATAACCTCCGAAATAATGAGCAACCAAACTGCCAAATTGTGTGTATGTATGTTTGCATGCACTCATAACCTTACATCTGTGACCCTGAACACTTGTCATTAGAAAGAAAAATTATTTTCCAAATATTTTCACGAAATTCACATATGTAACTCAAACGTTCACTTCACTTCTGTTTCATTAATCAACAGATTATTCTTCAACTATACTTAAGTCAGAAATTTCATATTAAACAATTAAATTTGCCATATTTAATTAATATCATTCTTTTGTCATTTTAAATTTCACGCGGCAATAGATTGTGTACTGGCTGTGCTTTTTTTAGCGTGGCTAGCCAGAGGGTTATTGATGCGTATGAGGCGGTATTGTGATGATGGGTTATTACTAATAGAACAATTGTAACGAATTTTTATGCATTTAGAATTTATTCAATCGTTTAAAAATACATTTGTACATCGATTTTTCTTAAAAACTGAGATATAACTATTTATTTTACATTAAAAATAAAGCATGTCTGCATAATGCATATAAAAAAGTATTATTTCTAATATAAAACAATCTACATATTTTTATTATTATTGTGATCCTTTTTTAAAGTCTTCAATGTTCAATGTCTGTTGAATAATACAATCCACAAGATTAAAAACCGTTGCACAAAAAACGCAGGATTCCAGTACCTCTCCCAATTACGACCATCAGTCTCTCAGTGCGCGGGAAGGCTTACCAGCGATGGTATTAGTGCAGACATAATCAGGAAATAGGCAAGACAAAAAGTCAAGAAACTTGATGTCGCCTAAATAGCTGGGGACACAATTAGTTAATCTAAAGAGAGACATTGATATGGATACCTTACTACGGAATGTCGTTCTCCTAAATTTCTCCTTGTATAGAGACAAGTCAATAATGTAATTAGACCAATCATACCTACTCTTATTCTTACAAGAACTAGGGTTTACAATGGTAGGATCTCTATATCTAATACAATTGAGTATTGCCTCCCTACTGTGCCCAAATAATAAATTATGGTGAGCAACAACTATCCAAGGTAGATCGCTTTGGGAGTCACGTTGTTGTCGAGTCCTCTTGCGCCTACCCTTACCCTGGCCATCGGAGGCTCCAGAGCCAGGGGCACTTAGTTTAAATCGTCCTGTCCGGGTTGTATTAGCGGTCGTCCTGGCACTCCAGGTCCCATGTTTTGCTGATGGGCAGGAATCATGTTCGATCCAGGCAGAGGGCCTGGATGCATAGTGGGCACACCTCGGCGAACCATACAAGCAGGAGTACTGAACTGCTGATTATGTATAGCATTGTAAGAGCCGTGTTGACCCAAACGATACCCCCTTCCAAACTCAGGGCCAAGGGGTCTATAGGCCATAGTTTGGAGTGTAGCCATCTGGGCATTGTCACGAGAGAGTAAGGGAGCATATACAAATCTATTATCCCAAGTGAATGTCATCACTGTGCAAGGCTCAAATACTCTGTGAGCTGCCAAACAAACAGGTGGTAGAGGAGGGGGGTGAACAACCGTTGAAGGTGCCAAACCACTGTAATCAACTTTTAACTGGTAATAATCAAAATGGGGCTCACCAGCAGGCAGAAAATTAACCATGAACTGTGATATCGCATTCATAGCTAGAGCTCCGTAAGGTACGATAAAGTATGAATCGTTGGTGGTCCTCCTTGTTTGATACTTGCTTTCACCATTGAAAGCAAACCAAGCTGAGGCAGCACCCGAGGTGATGATAGTCTCATTTGTAAAATCTACAGATGCACTGTCATCAACCAGGCCCCATTCAGCAGGGAATGCATCCAACCACCCCATTATGGCCATAGGGTTACCAAACCAGGGAGGATGGTGAGGTGATGCGATACGAAAAGGACCATCTTCGAAGGTCCAGTTGTAAACTGGAACATTCCAGTCTCGAGCTGACAACATCCGAGGAGGGAGAATACCTCCAATGTACCTATTCAAAGCCCTAAATGTATGAATATACATAAAGGGCAATGATTCAAATGTGCCAGCAGTGTTAACGGCAAACCCAAATGAATGGGCCAGGCTCCAGAGCAAAGCGGGAATGTTGTCCGCTCTAGTCAGTATTGTTTGGATATTGGCGCCATTGATATTGAACCCCTGTAGGATGGTGGTGGCAAATACTGATAGGAAGCCTGAGAGGGCTGAACCTAAAAGTGATCTTGTAGGGAAATCAATGGCTCCAAATCCAACCAAGTCATTTAGAAAGGTAGGACTTTCAGTTCGAGTTAAGCGAACAAACCTGTGGAGTGCATTGTACAACGGGCTGACAAATCCAACCCATGCATAGTTAGCAGCAGCAGCAGGCAAGTCGTTAGGTCCGTGAATTGGTAGAAGTTGTCCATCTACAGTATCTGGTCTATTTGGTAGATTTCTTGGGACTCTAACCATTTTGTATGGTCATGAGTGTTCCATTCATCAAAAGGGATGCTTCGTACACACCTTGGGCTAAGAAGTCTCTCTCTGCCCTAGTTAGCGCCATTCGGTGCAGGAAGTCCCACATACGGTGGGGTGAAATGGCAGCAGGGCCAGGTTGATCAGACACTGCACCACCATGCCTCAAGATGGTGAATGGAATTGGAGGCCAGTGGATGGCAAAGCTTGCCAGAGATGGTTGGGCGGCAGGTCCAACTCTTCTACCACCACAGGCAAGCCAATACACTAGATTTAAATCTACTGCATCAAAATCATACCCAATTAGTAGTATGAATGATCCATTGATCAGGGCATCTCCTATGGCAGTGAGGGCACCATCAGCGGTGGTATCAATGTGTACGATTGGAGGATTAGGACCCCATGCTGAATATGCAACAGCAAGATTTTCTTGGGCAACACGTGCCATTTATAGGGCATAAAACATACCTTTAGCATAAAGGGCCGTATTATCGTATCTTTTCGTACCAACCGTGAAATAACCAGCCAAAGCTCTTGATAATGCCGGGTTGTTCAGGATAGGGTTCAAAATTGACCCTATGGTCTTATCTGTTATATTAGAGTCATTTAAGAAAGGTGCCAAATCAACTTGGGATAACTCCGACTCAATGTAGGCAGCAGCAAAGTTAACGTCCGTCCGAGCGACTAGTACGTTATTTGCTATGTATCCACCCATCGACAAAGCGACTACTGCTTCTGGGGCTAGACCCATATTGGGAGCTTGTCTACTTGGCGTGGAGCTAAGCACTACACCATGCGCAGCAGCGACATATCGGATGTTTGCATCCCCTCTTCTAATAACACCATTAATGTGTTCGAAGAAGGGAGGCCCAGTGAGATCTGAGATTATTTCAGTCTCATAAATCGCTGGATTTATGCGCTCAGACTTAATTGTGTTATTTCCGAACGAGTTGGCCTTCGAAGATCTCAAATTTGACGTTCGAGTGCGTCTGACAGCCGGTGGAGATCCAGAACTTTCTGTTTTCTGTTTTTTCTGTGTCTGGGGCTGCTTCTTTGATGAACTAGGTGTATCCTTTTGTGCTTACCGCACAAAAATACGCGGCCACTACGCTTTTTCCGAGCTACCTACTACCATAGCATGATGGCGCTGGCGGTACAACCTCTTTCTCAGTGTACCAACTTCTGTCGATGAAATGAATACATAATAATAAATATTAATTTTTATTCTAAATTATTACATTATTAATATTAGAATTAAATAAAGTGACAAATATTTTACAGTAATAATATTTTCTAATACTGCCTTCCCAGTAAACACGCAGTGATAAAACTACACGCGCTAGTAATAGAAAGCAAGTAGCGGGTATTCAGTACTGGCGTAGTACTTCCACCTATTACTGGCGCAGTACTATCTTCCCAGTACTGGCGCAGAACTAAAGACTCATGCTAGCCATTAGTGCGCCAGTTATGGAAAGCCAGTGGCGACTAACCATCACTGGCGTAGTATTGTCACCCAGTACTGCCACAGTACTGTTTCCCCAGTACTGGCACAGTGCTGTTTTCCCAGTACTAGCACAGTACTAAATATTCATGATAGCTATTACTGCACCGGTAATGACAAGCCATTATCAGGTGGTCAGTGCTGTCTTAGTACTGTTACCAAGTATTGGCGGAGTACTGTTGTCCCAGTACTAGCGCAGAACTAAAGATTCATGGTAGCGATTACTGCGCCAGTTATGGCAAGCCAGTGGCGACTAACCAGTACAGGCGTAGTATTGTCACCCAGTACTGACATAGTACTGGTTCCCAGTACTGACACAGTACTACAAATTCATGATAGCCATTACTGCACCAGTGATGACATGCCAGTATCAGTTAACCAGTACTGGCTTAGTACTGTCTCCCAGTACTGGCGAAGTACTATCTTCCCAGTACTGACTTAGTACTAAATATTCATGATAGCCATTACTGCGCCAGTAATGGCAAGTCACTTGTAATCCTTTTAAATCCTACGAAATCCGTTAAAATTCTTTGTGATGTCTTAAATTGATATAAAATTCCTTAAAAGCCTTTGAATTTCTTTGAGCCCTTTTGAAATCTATTCAAATTCACTTGAAATAATTATAAATCCCTGAGATATTTCGGAAATGTTGATATTTCTAAACTCCCGAAAATATTTTCTGAAATTTTCTGAAATTTAGTGAAATGTTTGAAATCTTAATATCTAGTGTACTCACAAAATTAAAAAAAAAACACTCGATATTAAAAAATTAACGGTAATACATAATTTTGTTATTTTATGAAACCAAGTTTTTATTCTTGTATCAAAGTAGATAATATCAGTACTGTATTTGCAAGAAAAGCGGAAAAGCTCGCTACAACGATGACATATTAAATTAATAGTACTTGTAAACAAACTGAAAGTTAGCAGCGGGTTATTTTTTTTCATTAAAAATTTTTATGGCTTAATTTCAAGTTACTCAAAAGCGAAAAAGGTTTTTTAAACATATTTAGTGTAAGATTCTAAGACTTTTCCAATAATCACTTTTTTATATAGTTAAAAAAATAGTCACATTAGGAATATGGACCTATTAGAAATACAACTAAAAGTGAATATAACAGTAATGATTCCATATTTTAGGTAAATGCCCCTCGAATATTAAGTTCCTTGATATTGATTTCTAAAAGGAAAGCTGCAACACATGTCGATTTCTCAGTGATGTTTGCAGCGAGGACCGTTTATCTGTAATATATTTTCTGAGTGTAGAAAATACGATCATAAAATTTTACAACTTTTTAAATTTAAAAAGTTTGAAATTATAAATAAACATTATAATTCTGAAATCTGAGACTGCTTTACAAGTCTAGAAAGATGATAATAATCTCAGGGTGGCCACTTACCATACAATCCGGGGATTTTTTTGAAAACCGGTCATTTTTTTTTATTTTGCAATAAATATCGTTTTAGTCTGCGAAAAAAATGTGACGCACAGATCTAATTTTACCAGTTACAATATATTACTTTCGTTCACATATGTAAACGCGAATATCTGCGAAATGATGGAGAAAGCGGGCCTTTGAGCAACTTCAAATTTATATTTTAAAATAACTTCAGTTCCTTCTTCGCGCAGAATTTTCACTGTTTTATTTTTTGATAAATTAGTACTTTTTCAAATAATTTGTTCAATAACTTACATTTTGTCTTAGAGTTCTAAAATGCATTTAGTATTGAGTAATTATTATTATAAGCGTTTCAAAGTGAACTGGGAAAACACACTTTTTGATAGATAAAACTGGGACATAGCTGATAATTTTTTATGATATTTGAATGACTAACCTGCAATCTGAAAGTCGATAATAAAGTAAGAAATTGAGATAAAGTTACATTCATACTGGAGGTTAAAATGGAAATAATGAAAATTCATGAACCTGTGGTAATAAAAAGAAGAGAGTTTGCACAAGTCTTGGTCTTTAAATTCGAATTTCTATGGTAATCATCATTAATCGATGCAAGGGAAGTTATTTAGTCGTAATTAATTAATATTAAAACCGTATTATTTCTACAGTATTTCTATTTTTTTACTGATATTTTAAAGAAACAATGTAGCTTTTGTTATATATTTGTATTAATGTAGATATTTCCATTATAATACATTTCCGTTGAGTTCAAGACATTCGTCGATATGCTTTCCCTTCGTCGCATTCGTTTTGTGTACGGCTTCCGGGTCAAAGGAAAATTATGCAAGCAATGTTAGGTCCACTTATATTTTCAAATTTACTTTAGCTTCCAGTGGTGACAGTTCTCCTGATATATCCTAAAGTAAAAATAAAATAAATAAAAATGTTTTTTTTTGGAATAGGTAATTTTTTATACAGAACGGAAATGTTTGAAAAAAGTTGTAATTCGTTTTAGAATGAAGGAATTTAAAAAAGTTCCTGCTCCAAGTCTGAATTCGCGAGAATTTAAAAGAATAAAATTAGTTGTGACTTGGAAGAAGAAATTTCCGTAAATAATTATACTTTAGATTTTGTAGCAGAAAATTTCGGTAAGAAATTATAATTTGTATTTCAACACAGCAAAACACTAAACTAATTTTAATTCATTACAGGAATTTGATGCGACCAGTGGGAAATATTTATTCCATGCTAAGAACTGTTTTTTCACGATAAATCGATATTCGTTAAATTAAAAAAAAATTATCATTGTAAGTTGATATAATTGTTGCAATGAAACAAAGATTCAAATTGAAGAAATATTTATTCAAGGGACATGAATATTCATCTAGATATATATATATATATATTTTGTTGATCTGACGAAATTCTTTGAAATCTGATTAGTCGTTTCATTCATTCATATTCATTTGATTGAATGAGCTCTATTCTTTGAGTTGATTTGGACGCCTTTTGAATCCATTAGTTTTTCCATACTTGAATCAAACTTTAAGGTTTATTTCAATCAAAGAAATAATGATTCAGTTCAAAATAAAATGAAAAAAATTAAAAATATATTTATTTGTTGCAAAGAGTTAAAGCTATTGTGTTTACATAAATATTTATTTTTTGAGTCGAAGGAAATATTTGATTTGAATACTAGAATTAACTTTTTCATAAAAATCAACATTTATTCCAAGAAAGTAATGATTTTTTTGAATCAAAAATTTAATAATTTGGCGTAATTAGTTTCAATTGAATACTTTTTTAGATTAAAGAAATATGTTGTTAAATTAAATATCCATTTTTTTTTATTTGAAGAAACATTTATTTGGCATTTATTGTCATCGCCGTGTACTTTACACTCGACGGACCTAAGTTCGATTCCTGCTAGAGGTGGATTTTTCATCGAATTTTTCTGTTTCAGGTTTATAAAGAATTTAAATTATGTGATTTGTTAAAATTAAATATGTATAATAATAACCATGTTAATTATAATTTAAGCTGAACGAGATTATTTAAGAAAATATGTACTGAAATTGACGTACGAAATACCTTATTGCACTCGCGCATAGTCTGGGCCAAATGCAATAACAAGAAATAAGATTATATATATCGTATTTTTCTCTCCAAGGAATTCCAATTTCTTTCAATCAAAAACGCCGCTTTTGTAACAGAATAATGTTTTACTGAATCTGTTAAATATTTCCTTGAAACAGTAGATCTTAATTTCGTACCAATACTATTTTTATTCTGATCAATTGTCATTTTTTTGGTGCCAGGAAATATTTATCCAAGTTTACAGTACGTTCCTGTAAAACGAGACATTGAATCTTTCAATTAAAAAAACTTAATTTGATCAAATCGACATTACTTTCAATTCGGAAAATATTTGTTTAGAAATAAAGTTATAGTGGGCCATATCAGCAAAGTGATTTTTAAATTTAAGTATCTCATTTCATTCAGTTAAGGGCATGTGATACTCAGAAAATTATCGATTTTACTTGCCTTACGTTTCCCTGGCTTTTTGCCTAGAATAATAAAGATTTTGACTTACAAATTTGGGAAATGAAAGCGAACATGTTAGCGTACGTCCCTGAACTCTTCGTTTGTGGAATAACGTAAAAAAAATAATTTTTCTATATTGATTAATGCGTGTGTATTTCGAAGTTATGTGTGTTACAGTGCTCACCAGCTTTACTTCCAAACTACATAATATTTTTGGCTGAAAACTTGCGAAAAGCAAGAAAAAGAAGATAGTAACTAATGTCCCGCAACTAACATTGTTTGTGGACAATTACAAAATTTGATTTCATAAATAATTTTTAAGTGGCTCCCAACAGAATCGGTGCTAGAGAGACCCACATTATCGACATAACGGGGAGTTAAAAACCGATTCTAACCTTAAAATAGTACACATGCATACCATTTTTATTTAGCAAAATATATTTTTTGATATTAGCCTGTAAAAAAAAGAGTTTGGGGATGGCCATTATACTATTTCATAGCATCTCTGAATTCAGGTTTGAAGCATTTTAATTTTTTCGGAAAAAACCCGGGGGGAACTAAACCTGATTTACCACACGTCGAAGTTCCATTATCTCAAATAATATTTCAAAGGTAAAGTTATGATTTATTTCCTTCAATAATTTCTTTTTTTCCATACAGTTAAACGATTAATTTTGATTGAAGAATCACATTCCATATTCCGTACGATCATTTCTTTGAATCAAAGAAATTGGTTTTGCTACAAAAACTTTTTTGTCCATGTTCCAACTTTTACTATAGCTGCAATATTGCCGAAACCCCTGGTTTTCCTGTTTAGAGAAAAGCCCAGGCATTTAGAGAATGTTATTTTGTGACTACCATTAGTAATTTGGTGACACATTTGATTATCCTGAATGTTGGAATTAACTGGTCGATTGTTGTCTTCACTCTTCTGCGTCAGCCTTGTTACATCACGTCGTCGCAAGGCTACTCTGATTACCGATTTCCACGCATTTCAGGAGCAAGCACCGTTCTTGACAGCCACTGGAGCACGTACGCACCGTTTCGCCGAGCGAGCACAAACACGCACATGGCGAATAATCCACCGAGTAATCCATGTGAACACGTATGGATACCTGTATATAATATAGTATATCTGCTTGGGTCGTGATGTAATAATGGGTGACACAATTAATCACTGGACGCTCGCCATCCCGCCCAGCCAGACCATTAGCGATTGCGTCCCCCGTGTTTTCCTGCAACACACTCTTCTTGTGTCAAAATACCAGGCAATTCACGAATTTTCATTAAAATTGAAAAGGCTTTAAAGAGGATTATGTTGCTTCAAATCGGCTCTCGTTATTCAATGGTTGTTTGGATATTTGATCTTCTCTAGTATGAGGATTTTCATTTAAATAGACATAATTGAATAGGGTGGCCACTGGACCGAGAAACCGGGAAATGACGGGGAATACCTGGGAAATGACAGTGCATGCCTGCTCTGAACAAAGTTTTATTTAAAAGAGCAGGCTAATGTTTGTATAATTTTGGAATGAGGTTGTTTAGGCTCTTACGTCAGTTAGTAGGAATTCATTTGTTCCAAATTGTCATTGTTCCTAAATTGAATTTCTAATTAAAACTGCGAGTGAAGGGTCCGCGGCCTGAGCCTGTTGTTAACTGATACTTCAGAAATTTCACAACGCGAAGGAAAATCATTCCGCGGACCTATGCTGTAGATCTTAAAACGCAATTTTCGAAAACCCATTACAAGAAAGTAAAAGGAATTTTGCAATTTTGTTTGTGGCGTATTAATGGCATATAAAAAATGTTTCAGAAAATACAAAACAATCAATTTCGAAAAAATGTGAGTTAACAGATTTAGACCACGGACCCTTCAAAAAAGCAAAAGAGAGTTCCTAGGTTCATAATGAATCAAACTAAAATAAATATAAACTCGCTATTCTGATATGCTTCATGCATAGCTTTTCTTTTATTCATGAAAAAAGTTATTAAAAATTAAAAACTGTTTTCTCACAAGATCTAGAAGTTTCTTTGAGTCTATTTTTGTTAAGACGAATAATTTTCGTTAAAAACGTGAAAAATATTGCTATAATATTACATTAACCTGACGAACACAGTGAAATTTGTCTTTTACTACAATTTTCAGGTTAAACGAGAATTCGAAATCGTTATTATCG
>JAAAKG020136452.1:0-13197 GCA_010014905.2 Druon quercuslanigerum
TTAATTTTAATTTTCTATTTTAAATTTTCTAAAATTTTCTGGGGTTTCCATACTTTTTCCTCACCCTGTATATACATTAATTACATGTTACATTCTCGACAATGTGACGTGAAAGTCCGCGAAACGGGCAGATCTTTTAATAATCTATTACAATGTATTCATTTATAATTATATTTTAACTTCTTGGTTCATCATAAACTTTTTTTAACTTGATTGCTGTATCATTCCATCATTGTAATATACAATTTCTCTTATGTGATCGTTATTCGATATCATAAAGGCGAAAGAGGAACAGTGTTTTGCCAATTTCAAAATAATATTCTCTCCCCACTTTGACTAGGTAGATTCTGGCTGTCTGTTTTTCTTTATCAGAAGAAACATATTTATATTTAGCTCACATCTAAGTTTCCAAGCCACGATCGAATCGTATATTCAATATAAAAGAAAAATTTCACATTCGTCGCATCGAGTATTCTACTTGCCAACTTGAATTCTATTCTTCACCAATATATTGGAAATTTTCGGTAAGGTTCGAGAGCTGCCATACAATCACTTACGTTACATTTAATTTCAGATTGTATCTAGAAAAAAGAGTAAATTTAATTAATTAAGTATCAGACTTTACTTTCTGCCCTATTACACCCCCCCCCCCCTTTGATAGAATTCGAATTTTCCTCCTATTTTCAAGAAACTGCCTCTTTTTTTGTATTGCTTGAATATAAACTTCGATAATAAAAAGTAATAAGAATATCAAACCATTTTTGATTGAAAGTCAATTATTTTGGTTGAGAAGTCTACTATTTTATTTTTTGTTCAGAAGCAATTTTTTGTGGAAATGTTATTATTTGGTTGATAATTTAATTATTTTATTCAAACTTCTATTACACTCGAACCTGAAATTAGAAACCTCGGATTTACGATTCATGTATTTTATCGAAAATTCGTCTTTGTTTTTAGTACAGAAGTAATGTCTTTAGTTAAATTTTATTGAATTCAATATGTCATTCTATTTAAAATAATTTATTCGAGTATTTTTAGGCTGTGGAGTCAGCAATATAAAAATGTAAATGTTCTAAATTAATGTTCTGGATTTGTTGTTCCTATTATAAAGCATCTAAATATAAATACAATAACTAGCTGTCAAAGGATTATTTAGTTTGTGATTAAAAGAATTACAATTTTTTAAACCCCGAATTCAGCAAAAGAATTTCTTCGAATCTTGTACGATTAACTAAACGTGTAATGGAACAGTAATCACTTACAGTTTTTTTGGCTTAAATTTGTCACTTTGTTCAAATACAGTAGTCTGTGGTAGCCTGTTTGTGAGACTAGGTCATTAATTAAACTTTTCTTATTCCAGATCCTATGAATTACTTATTAGGTCCGAGGATTTTAACTAAGTTTTTGTTTAGCCCGTTATCATCATGAGCCTGCGCTCCGTTCATTCCCAGTTGATTTTAGGCGTCTTATAAACCTTAATAGGCTATATTATCTGCCGCTTGGGAAGTCAGGTAATTTTAAAAGTTTCTCCTATCACCCTTGTAATAGTTACTGCCTTGGGCGTTGGTGTCGTTGGTGTCGTTGGTGGTTCGCAGCATTCTCGAAAGAGCTGGGTATGAGGACGAAACGATAAAGCAAAAGAAGCAAAGGAAGGTACGAACCAATGAACCAACGAACCAACGAACCAAGTAGGTACACTCTGGTCGAATTGCCTCGAGGGCAGATCCTGCACTCTCTGTGACTTTCGATTCGAAAAGCCACTTTCTATTCACTTTAAGTGATAAGAAATAGAAGCACTTGAGCTGCCAGTTGGTTGCATTAGCCTTCGCTTACTAAATCAGGAGAAGAAAGGGAGAATAGAAAAACAAGAGAAATTTGTCCATAAAGTATAAAAATACCACCAGAGACTTCTAGAATTTAACGCATCAGATTTAGAAAATTCTCCATTATTACAGGGTAGCCGTAGGTTTTGAAAAACTTTGAAATTGGGGAAAAGTCAGCAATTTTGAAAAAATAGGAAGTCATTTTTAATTGGATTTTCAACGTTACGGATTATTTTTAATATTTAAAACAGTTTTTAAAAAATTCCAAGTAATTTTCAAGAGCTTCAATTTTTTTTAAAGTGGCAAGAAATTTTAAATTACTTAATTTTAAGTGGGTCCAAAGGGTTTTGAAAATTTGTGTGTATTTTTAAAACATGAAAGGAATTTCAAGATCTTTAAAAAGTTTTAAGGGATTTAAAACATTTAAGGATACTTTAAATGATTCCAGGTTTTTTAAAAAATTTCCGAGTATTTCAATGATTAGAGGATTGCTAAAGCTGACAAGGTATTTTAACAAAGTTTCCAGTATTCAAGAGAATTTAATAGGATTTCATATAATTTCATGGAATTTTATAATATTTTAATCCATATCCAACCATCCATATCCTACAATTTCAGAATATATGAAGTAATTTTACAGGATCTAAAATGTTTTAAAATATTTTCAAATATTTCAAGAGTTCTGGTAATTTTGCCGATGATTTTATTGATATCAGATTTCATAGAATTTCACGGGATTTCATTATCTTTTAATGGATTTTAAATCATTAATTCACTGGAAGTAAGGGATTTCGTACGGCTTCAAAGATTTGAAAATATTTTGGTGAGTCAGTCTCGACCTTATATTTATGTAAGATCCTTAATTATTCATTGATTGTTAAAGTTCATTTGAATTTAAATAAAAAATTGTAAACGTTTAAACATGTTTTGTTTCAATTCAAATGACCTTTTACTATCGATGACGAATTATGGATTTAACATTTTAAAATATTCCCAAATATATATTTTAAATAGATCTCCAAAACCATCTTACCACAATCAAGTGTTGGCCCACAAAAAATGTATTAAATCTTATAAGTTTGTTAAAGATGGGGAGTAAGAGAGAGAAAGTTATTAATGTTAATAACATTCGAATCAAATATAAAAATACCATGGGATTAAAAAGTTAGCGCCATCTCATAGAAAAAAGTTAGTTTTTATCACACCTGTTTACAACGTCTCGAGATATTGATGTAACCATTAACATCAGATAAAGTACTGAAGAGGTCCTTCATCGAAGGACGAAAAGCTTATATTTCCTTTTTAAAACTTAAAGACCAGTAGAACAAAAATGTAAGATTTTATATATTCCCAAATATTGTTCACAATTTATTTGAATTCTTTTCAATTTTTTCGATTTTTTTAATTTACTGGAATTCTTCCAATTCCACTAAAATCTTCTCAATTAAATGGATTTTTATTCAGTTCTTGTTTAATTCTTTTTCATTCCTTTTGAATTCTTTTTAATTCAAAAGAACATTAGTCATATTATCAATGCATATTAGTCGCCTTTAGTCGATTTTTGGGTTAGAAATTAGTTTCATTTTGATCACTTTTTCGGTTCAAATAGGTGACTTTCACACTTTTTTTTACAAATTTTAATTTAGCATTGTGTTATTTATTCTATTTATAAAATATTCTTTATTTAAATGTTTACAAGGTTAGTATTTTGTTCTGTCAATATTAAAGGTAAGAAAAATAAAAAATTATTTAGGGAGAAATTTTCATAAGATACAATTTTGGATCGTTGTGGATGAAGCGGAGGAGTTTGCAATTCAAGCTTATTGAACGGACATGCAGCGAAGGAGACGTAAAAATTGCGATGCAAGGCTTTTTTACGTAAAATTCGTTTTTCTTTCTGAGTTTGGGTAACAAAGTTTCAAAGGTCCGGCAAATGGTCGTCCAGGATGTACGAAGACAAGCCAAGGGCAGCAGATGCAAGTTATTTCGTTTCGCTGAGCACGACCGCTGCTGGCGTTACCGTCTGTCGCCAGAACGTTATTCCGTGGTAATTAAAACCTTTCCTGAATTTCACGTTCCCTCAGGATTCTTCTCATTTCATTCCTAAAACGTATTGCTCCCCTTGGTGATTCAATTTCGACATAAAAAGAAATTGCTGACCGATACCATATACTTCATATTTTAGTCACTCGTGTCTAATTGTATAGCTAATTGGTACATTCAAAGAGGGCATTTCAATTGTATGTATATAGTAATCTCCAAATTTATTCATTCACTTTGTCTACATAGATGTTACTATGTTTCCGCTCACGTATCGTGTGTTTTTGTCTTTTTATCTTTTTTTACCACTTAGTTTGAGAGTTTATTAGTGTATGTCAGTTTGAGATCTTATAAGTTTCTGCATCCACTTGAAGTTGTTTTAAATGAATCAAAATTCCTTAGTTTGAATTGGAATATCAAATTCCCATCCTGTTAAATCGACATATATATGTAAAAAAATGTTACATGTGTAAAAAATTATAAGAATATAAAAATAATCAATGCTGTAATTTTCATTGTTTACAATTGATAAGCTCGCAATTTTAAATCAATAAAATTGAATAGAATTTTGTTTTAAATATTTGAAATCGAATTACTGCCAAAAGGACACTCAAAATTGCATCATTTTTTATTGGACACATTAAATATTAAAGAGTGTTCTATTGCAAATATTTAAAAAAAAATTATATTGTAACGCTTAAAGTCTTAAAAATTGAAAAATTTGAAATTCTATATTCTCGAAATTGAAGAATTTTTCGTTGTATTTCTTCAGAATTGTAGAACTTTTAATTTTAAATCGTCAAAATTGATGTTTTTAATTTTGAAAACTTGCAATAAAAAATTATGCAAGTTTCAAGTTTCACAATTAAAGGAGTTGTGATTAAAATGTTGTGATTTTAAAATATAAACATTTGAAACTATACAAGTTGACGAATCTTCAATTGTTAGCATTTTTAAAATGAGTCAGTGTCTCTTAAAATTCTAGAGCATTTTTTAAGAACATCTTATTATGATATAAAATCCCACATTAATAATAATCTTAATAAGATAGTGTCATTATTCGTAAATATTAAGTATTTTAATTGACAAGAGAACGTTAACATCTGTCTCGTCAATTTTTCTTCCTATTACGTAACGCCTATCTTTTATCGATCGACACCCAATTTAAATTAGTTTTCAATTTCCGATAATCTGTTGTGAATTCATCCGTATACAATTCCTGATTTTGTTGCATAATTCATAGCTTACTATCTCATTATTAGTCTTATAAATTAATCAATTTCAGAAGAATCTGTGTATCTCCGTTATCACATTTTAAAATGTTTATTCATTTTTTTAAATCCTATTAATTGTCAGTAGAAGAAAATGAGTCCAATATATATTAATTTAATCTTATAGAAAGCTGAATACTTAAATTGAGGATTATTTCGATAGTTTCAGTAGTATTCTTTTTATCTAGTTAGAGCTTCGAAAGATTCTGCTTGAATTTTCGAAAATCATTGTGAAATACTTATTTTATACACAAAAATTTCTTAGTTAATTGAATGTTTATAGTCGCATCACCTGCGAGCGTCATTAGCAAAGTCATTAGCGACTGTACTATAGGATCAATTATAAACTGTAGGGTATATGTGGGATTGTATAACAAGTGACAGAAGAGAAGCTTTCTGAAGAAAAAAAAACACATCCGCTCTCACTTCCAGCTTTGGGAATCGAACCCGCGCCAGCGTGGCTATCGATCTGAGCCAAGATGGCTCCCTTAATTATACCAAGCTTTTTCGGGATGGAGTATTTCTCTTAGGAAACTGCCATAAAAAGTAAATTATAGAGTTTTTCCCAATAGACGTATTCACTATGCTATGTAATCCATATGACTTGCACAACCCACATTGGATGTCTCATAAGAAAGATAGTTGGCCCGCTTGTCTGCAATGTCTACACTATGTAACCAGCCCGCTTCTTTACCCGACTTCTTTCTCTTCCGCATTCGCCACTCTACCGCAAAAACTAATGCTGCCTGCTATATTTTCCGTTGAAAAGGAAAGGCTGGTACTCGTTCGTTTTGAGGGAGAAAGAAACAATGAGAGAAAAGCTAGGGAAGCTTTAAAGTGAGGAAAAGGAGAATTGTGAGTGCATGAGTATCAAGACTAAGGCGTGTGTGAGAGGAAACGTTACAGCTAGGTGTATACTCAGGGTACCTTTGCCTACGAGCACACAAGTATAGAGCAAGCAAACGGGTACGCCAAATGAGCGCCAAAGCGGACTTGCTTGCACACATCTCTATTTCTCTAGCTTAGTTTCTGCGTTCTAACCTTTGCTTCCATGTTTATTCTTGCTTGTTTATGCCGTTGAGAACTGAAGTAAAGTATCTAATGTTATTTTATGTCGAGAAACAAATTTCTCTCTCTCTCTCTTTCTGTTTTAGTTCTCTCTCAGTTCGTTTCCATCAAGAAATTATTGTTTTACTGAAAGGTTGGCTAGATCAGGGGACAAGGATCAAATATAAGGTCAAATGTCACAGGTGCAAAGTCATACATCAGAAGCTAAAGGTGAATGTCAAGAGGTCAGAGTTGGAAGGTTAGCGTTTAATGTCTGGGATCAAAGCCCAACGGTGAAAAGTCATACGTCAAAAGCGAGAGGTTAAAGGTGAGCGTTCATGGTGCAGGTCAACGCATGTGGTACAGAGTGGCTCCAGGTTATGAGAAACCTGGAAATTAGGGACAAGTCAGGGATGTTGAAAAAAATGTTGCAAGTGCAGGGAATTGCTGTAAGAGACTCTTTAAATCAATTCAAGGATAATAAATTTGAAATTAAGAAATTTAAATTCGAATTGTGTTATTCTGTTTATAAAATATTATATGTTAAAAATGTTAAAAGAGTAAAATTCTGTTCTTTGAATATTAATGGTCCGGGGAAATGAAAAATTGTTGGGAGAAAAGTTACGGAATTTTAAAAATGAAGTTTAAGGCCGTGCTGATTTGATATTCTTGTTTGTAATATATGTACTTGTATTTCTATTTGTATTTATTTTTTTCCAATGCGGTAGAAAAGTAACTCTTTCATGAAAACTTATACTTTTTTGTTAAAAATTCAACCATTTTTTTTTAATTCATCTTTTCGATTTCTAAATTCATCTCTTATGGTAGGAATGTTATTTTTTTTGGTTACAAATTGAATTATTTTTTTTGAAGTTTTAATAATTTTGTTAAAAAATACTTTTTTGTGGAAGATTCATCATTATAGTTGCAAATTCATCTCATTGGTTAAAAATTCGTTTTTTTGTGTGGAAAACTAATTTTTTTAAACAAAAAGTTTAACTGTTCCATTTGAAGATTCATCGCTTTAGTTAAAAATTAATCTCTAGATTTTAAAATCAGTTTGAGTATTCAACTGTTTTATAGAAAATTCGCTTATTTTGTTGAAGGTTGGACTTTTTCTGTTAAAAGTTGTATTTTTTCACTGAAAATGTAATTTTTCCATCTTTTGTTGAATCTTTATTGGTTTTTAGATGGAAATTCGTCTTTTAAGTTGATAATAATATATTGGCGTATTATATTATATAATATAATATTATATAATATTTTTAGTTGAGAATTTAGCTTTTTGTTGACTTCTAGGGTTGAAAAATAGATCGGTTTTGGTTGAAGATTATTTATTTTTTTTTAAACTAATTCTTTGTATGTAGAAAATTCCAGTATTTGATTAAAAACTAAACTACTTCGTTCAAAATTTATTTGTTTTCTTAAAAATCAAGTGTTTTGTTAAAAAATGCATCTTTTTGTTGAAAAATCAACAGTTTTCTACAAAATTAAAAAATTTGATTGAAAATGCAACTGTTTTTGATTAAAATTAAATTTTTATTGTTTGAAAATTAAACCATTTGGTTAAAAATTAATCTTTCTAGGTTGAAAATTCAAAGTTTTTTAAAAAATGTAACTATATTTTTAAAAATTTAATTATTTTGTTGAAAATTCAACTGTTTTGTTAAAGAAAACTTACCTTTTGGGTTGAAAAAACGTATTTTACTGTAGAAAAGTCGTCTGTTTTGTTGAAATAAATCAATTTTATTTTTGAATTTTTTGATTTTTAAAAGATTATACAAAGTGTTACAAGATTAAAATTCTTGTCTTTGGATAATAATGGTCGGAAAAAATGAAAAATTTGTCAGAGAAACATCCGGGAATTTTGAAAACGAAGTTTTGCGGCCACCCTGTTGGTATAAAGTCCTAGTCTAGATGCTAAACCCGGTGTTTGGAGATAATAGTTTAGAGGTCAAAGATGTAGTATCGAAGTTTTAAGGCAAACAGTCATACGAGTATGTTAAAGGTGAGAAGCCAAAAGTCAGGTCAACCTAGCTCAATGGAATATTTTCTTAAACAGTAAAAAATGAAAGATGTTTTAAAAGATTGTATTCACGTTACAATGGAACCAGGTTGGCCCATTAATTTCAGAAGCAAAGCGAGTTCGTGATAATCCCAAAGGGACTTGGGTTGGCTATCGACAGAGCTATCGGCACTGGTGTCGCGAGACTTTGTTTTTTCTTATACTATACGAAATTCCATAAGATTGGTGATTTCGAATAGGATCCTATTCGAGTTTAATGAAACGGAACATCTATCTGCAGCGCGCCCCTGTATTCGGCGTCGTAAAAAGATTTATTTCGCTTTAACGGTAGCAACGGGCACGTTGCTTCTGTACGAAAGAAATTTAAAATTCCCAGTAATCCACCGGGAAATTCAGTGCTATCCCGTTGGGCGTGTTCATCCGTCGCAGACACCCCGCTACCTGGGAGCGAAACAGGAAGAGAAAGATGTTTTAAAATGCATTTCACGTTAGGAAAAACGCATGACACATCGACGGCACCCATGAATAATGTAATATGTGCTACAAACTTTCGAAGAAAAAATCCTTGAAACTTGAAAAGGCGGGAACTGAAACAGAGGAATTCAAGGTCTTCTGAGATACTGACATATATATACCTATGTATAATTAGAAAGTTAATAAGATCGCAAAGTTAGCAAATTTATGTTTGAGAAACTTGATGCTGTTAAGTTTCAATCGATCTTTCGGGTTTAATATCTTTATTAGAAAAAAATGAAACACTTAAGTAAAGGTTGCTGGAATATACTTGTATGAAGTAGAGGGAAGAATAATCGAACTTTTACTATAAGCCCTGTTAAAGTTGGATACATTTTTAATTTCAAGAGTATGCTTAGCAAACTTATTTCATTTAGTTCCGTTCAAAAACTACGTCACGCTATTTTGAACAATGCCTAACTCTCTCCTTCTTCGTCAAATTGGTCACTGAAACTAATCAGTAAGAATTTTCACTGATTTACAATGCAATCCCACTAATTCGAATATCTATAAATGGGTTAATGATTCCGATCAGTAAGGATTTTCCTTAAAAATCAGTGTAACGTTAATGATTCCATTCTACAGAGTAGGTACGATATTTAATTCAATACAAAACTATTAAGATTCCATATCAAAATATGTTGCATTTTCAACAAAAGAATTGAGTTTAAAAAAAAATTAATTTTCTACCATAAAAATGGGTTTAAACGAAATAGTAAGTTGCAAAGCTAAAAAGTCAAACGTTTTAAGCAAGAAAGATCATTTTGCTACCAAATATTTGAATTCTCTCAAAACATACAAGTTAAAACGAAGCAGTTGCATTGACAACCAAAAGCTTGAACTTTTAATCTAAAGAGTCCAATTTTTCAACATTTTTCGACCAAAAAGATGACTTTTTTTATATAATAGTTGAATTTTACTAAAATCGTGAGTCTTTAGCAACAAAATAAATTTTTAACAAATAAGTTCGATTTTGAACCAAGTGATTTTTCAATAAAAAAAGATTAATTCTCAGCACCAAAATATAATACATGATATTTAAAAAAAGAAGGTTTTAATTTAAATTTTAAGAAAAAAATCGAATCTCTACACAACAGTTGTATTGGCAAAATGTACGAAATTTGTACCAAATTTCAACAAAAAAGTACCTTCAACCAAAAAGTTAATTTTTTTTACTAAGTAGTTGATTTTTCTAATAAAATTTTTGCAACCAAAAAAAGAAACTTTAAACAAAACAGTTAAATTCTGAAGCCACAAACGCGAATTTTCTGAAGAAAATCTCTTTGGTTAAAAAGTCAACTGTTTGATTGAAAATTGCATTATTTTATTAAAAATTTAACTATTTTGTTAAACAGTCATATTTTCCTCAAAATTTTATATTGAATTCGCCTTCCTGGCTTAAAAATTCCACAATTTAGTTTGAAATTACATCTCTTTTCGTTTAAATGTTATTTCTTTGTTCAAAAATGTAACTGTCAGGTTAAAAATTAATCTGTTTAGGGGTTTTGGTTTAGGATTCAATTAAATGTTAAAAATTTGTCGTTTTTGGTTGAATATTTAACTGTTTTTTTTGGTTGAAAATTCGCCTGTTTGGATAGAAAATCCGCCCATTTGCCTAAAAGTTTAACTATTCAGCTTTAAATTGAAGTTCTTGATTCTAATTTTTTTTTCGTTGTTGAACATTCAAATATTTATTTGAAATTTTTTGTTAAACATTCATCTTTTTCGGGTATAAACTCAAATGTTTCCTAAAACCCTCAACTTTTTAGATGAAAAAATTAACTCTTATGTTGAACATTTCACAACAGACAAACTCTGACATAACGCCGGTTTTGGGGCGGACGGTGGAGCTGTCCTAACCCAACTGAACCGGATATATCTCCACTCCGAAGGTAAATAAGCAGGGGTGTCTGAACTGTTTCCGGTGCATTTTACAGCGTGGTAAAAAATATTTTGAAAATTGTTTTAATAATACGAAACGAGGGTAATTTAATTATTTAATGGAAATGAGTAAGAGAGTTTATAGCTACACTCTAAAATAAATGTTTCACCTGCGTACGTAATTTTAACGTTAGCGGGCCGTTGAACATCTCGTTTAAAAGGAGAAATTTCTCTTGAATAACTGATCCAGATACTGTGCTGTTTTATTTTTTAAACCAATCGAAAACCGCAGTATACAAAAACATATGACTATTTACGCCAAAACACTGTAGGTCAACGCTTCAAGAAAAACAAAAAGTTATTTAACAGAAAATCACTTCCTTTTATTATATCAGATTTAAAACAACACTTTTGTCGAATCCTAGAGCTTATTGGTAGCTACAACAGGAGCATTTATTCAGAAGAATTTTGAATTTCAAATAAATATTAACAAGAAATCTTATAGTAAATAATGAATTTTAAGCCTCACTTTAACATTTCTGATTAAAATTAATTGATATTATCTGCTCTTTTTTATTAACATTGCTCCAAAAAATTCGCGATGTATATTCGCGTGTCAGATGGCGCTGTTTTCAATGTCTGATCGCACGAAATAATCCGATCAGTCCCATCGGCTTCAGTAGGCATCGGAGCCCCACTGCTGCTCGCCGCGAGCTCACTGTTGTACCTGTTCGCGTGTGTGTTTACACATGCTGTTAGGGTACCGCGCCTTGCTGCATAGCTTCTGTTTGGCCACGCCTGAGTGATCACCGTACGCCCCCGCAGCTTCTTTGACTGCTACCCGCGGCGCGACGTCAATTCTCGGAAGGAATATATCCGGGGGCGTTATGCTCGATTTTGTATTGCGTTGAAAATATAATAGATTCTGACCTGAAATCTAAGGAATATGAAACCAATATTAATGTTATTTAAAATAATTTGTTCCTCTATTATTCCCTTATTCTATTGAAATATCACCCCATTTTCCCTGGTTTCTGTGCATTTTGGGATGTGATGTCTGAAATCAATTTTACATTTACTTGAAGTTCTAAAATGTTTAATTCTTTTCAAAAATTTATAAAATAATGGGAATAATATTGAATAATTGCGAATATGAACGCCTTAAAGTCAACCGGGAGGAATTCAGTTTTGACCGGGAAACCCGGGAAATAGTCTGGATTTCTTTTTAAGTTTAAGCTTTCACGCTGTCTCAGATCCTCGAAAGGTTTGAAGTTAGGCATGACCGCAGAGAGTTCTCATGGAGTGCTATGTCTCTATTTCAGTTAAAACTGGCAGATGGCGACGTGTCCTCTATAGCGGTGGGCACTTATTTTAGCTGAAACTTAACAGGGATTAATGCGTCTCTTATGGGAACCGACTGCTCTGCACTCCCTTATGTCCTCTTCCGGGACTCGCTTTCGCTGCTTTTGCGACGGTTCTGGGCATTGTACACGCGACGACGTAAATTTTCGGAACTTTGTCTCAGTTGAGATTTACTGGACCATTGGGACCTGCGTCCAGTATTGTGGCTCGCGTAAATGTAAGCGTCGAATGTGCCTATGTAAGTACATAAGTACGTACTTGGATAATGTGCTGAACTATTTTCGCTACCTAAGTTTCCTCAAGTTTTGAGAGGGGTTCTTGGCGATGAAACTGATGTGACTTTCATTTCGAGTATCAGGGGCGTTGTCCTCTTTGCTGGGATTTCAAGTTGTGAACTTTGTTTCGAGATTAAACCAGACTTTGGTCTACTGTTCATCACAGTCTTGGAACCTCTTCTTGCTAGCTCATCGCCTTTGTTCTTTGACTGAATCATCAGCCTTGGAATTATAATATTTAATGTGTCAGTTAGCAAATAAAAGTTGAAAATTAAATTCACTGTTCCTGTAATATTTGATTCATTTCGTAGACCCTTTATTCTGACTGAAATTAGGAATTCTGAATTGAAATTAAAACAATTCCATGAAATAGTTATATGAAATAATTTTGCCTGGAAGAAAGACAACTTGAGAGAAGTTGGATGAAGGAGCTTGCGACGAATTACATTTTGGAATCTGTTTTTAAAGTTTAGAGTTAAATGTTTTCAAGCAAATTTAATCTATCCGACGTTTTATCGATCCTTTAAAACAAAGGTAGAACCTCGCGTTGTGCTGAAAAAGATGTATACTCGGACAGAGTGATCCATCGGATTTTGGTTAAAACTTTGCAAACATGTTTGTTGCCAAAGTGATATTTTAATACATTGACTTCAAATGTTTTAATATTTTTTCTTGTCTTTGTTTCAGGTGAGTAACTTTGAGCTTTATTAGTTTGCCAACATTTACTGCTTGCGGTAAGTTTGTTCAAAAATTTGTTTTCTTTAATATAGTCTAGGCGCCAGGGGGGGTCCCCGCTACCTTTTTAATTTAGATGGACTTTGACAAGTGTTTTTTTATGTATTTTTACCCGCTGAACACGAATATCGATGGGGGCTGTCCATACGACTGGTCAAAAAAAAGTTATAAACAAATAATTGTTTAAACAATGAAAAATGCATTTTTCATGCACAAAAAAAATT
>JAAAKG020136453.1:0-35835 GCA_010014905.2 Druon quercuslanigerum
TCAGTATAGAATTTACTCAATTCAAGTCATTAAAAATATGAAGAGGTTATTTTATAACCATTTCATGACTGTATAAAATTTTTCTATAAACTGTCTGAGGAAAAATCCAGGACTGTTGTTCCTTAACTGAGCTTGTATACTTCCATGACTTTTTTTAATTTTTCCATCATAATTTAAGACCCCTTCATAAAAAGTATACGAGACTTTCCGAAAATGATGGCCTGTCTAAAAGTCTAGCAGTAATCTATTAATTTTCTAATAGAGATGAGAACAGAAATTACTGAAAACAAAATTAAATTGTGCTAAAGTTACAGGATTTTCAGTTAAGACAGGGACAACATAGATTGTCTGTATACCTTACTGAATTTTCAGCAGAGTCTAAAGAATTTTGAGCAAGTTAAGAAATTTACAGATACTTGTTGTAAAATGTACAGACTTTTTTATGATTTTAAAATTTTGAAAATCTAAAATTAACGAAAAGTTGATTTAATGTCTTATAAATTATCCGCAAATTTATAAAATTAGGAAAAATTCTGTAATCTCTCCAAAAAATTTAGTTATACAGTAAACTTCCACATATGTCCTTCGCCGTAAAACGTATACGTTAACGAATGTCCCCCTTTTGAGCGGCCCCCGCCCCTACTGCAAGTCGTCAGAATATTCATGTTGTTCAGCAACTTTCATTGGTTGCCTCGGTCTAGAATCGATACGCCCACTGTAAGAAAAATTTTAAACTGCGCATGTGCCAAAAAGCGGGGGTCTATTTAGAATCAATAAAGATATACTGTCAATAATAATGCTTTTCGTCACATGCGCAGTTGAAAATTTTTCTTACAGTGGGCTTCTGTTGAAAATTGAACTATTTTGTTGAAAATCCGTCTTTTTGTTGAAACTTAATTTTTTTTTAACCGAAAGTTTAACTGTCCCGTTTCTGATATAAAAGTAATATTTTTTGTTTGAAAATTGAAGTATTTGTTTCAAAATTAATTTATATTGCGAAGTTTTGCTCTATTGTGTTAAATAATGTTTAGAATAAACGTCATAAATTTTAAAAACTGTTTGCATTTTTCAGAAAAGATGAATATGTTACTTTTAGTTGATTGGGCAAATTGAAAAACTTGACACCGACCATGCAGGTCCGTCCATTCAGCGCCGCCACAAAGGCACATTGAAAACTGAAATACGCTATATTTTTTTGCTAATTTTCATGCTAAAAAAACAATTTTTTGCATTCTTAACTTTGGAAAAAAGGTTGGCGGCGCTAGCACGACTTCCACTCAGCGCCGCCACCTATGAAAGATCATTAAAAATTATTAGAATGAGATGAACGATTAGGGAACATTTTTTTGCTTTTTTCTGTTGTTCTCTGATGACATATTTTACGTTTCCTAAAAAAGTACCCCTAACTCGTACACACCTACCCCTCGTGATCAAAAACGTGTATAAAGTGGGAAAACCACCTTAAACAAAATAAAGATGATTTAGAGCTCCAAATTAATTACTTGAAACTTGAAAATTTACATCTAATTTTAATTTTTCTCAAAAAAACTACCCTTCTACATAAACGCATGCAGCGAAGTATGTAAAAAGCAATTAAAATAATAAAATTCAGAAACCACTGTTAGTTAATATTTTTTGCTCTTTTTATGCTTTCCGATGATATATAACACGTTCCACAAAAACTACCTCTAACTCGTGTACACCTAAAAAAGCATAGAATAAAAGCGTTTTAAAAGTGGAAAAATCACCGCAAAAAATGTAAACATGATTTAAAGCTCCAAACTAATTACTTCTTACTTGAAAATTTTCCCTTTTATTATAAATTTTCCCAGAAACTACCCTTCCATTTGAAATAATAGTAGCAGTTGGGACTCTGTTTCTTATTGTGCCACAACAAGTAAGTATTATAGTGTCCCTGACCAGACAGAAATTTGGTGAGGTAAAAATTCACCTCTCCGTACTTCCTGCCAATCCACGGTTGTACTTTACCGATTATCTTGCCTGCTGACCTGCCTCTCCCTTCCTGTCTCCATTGTTTTTTACACTTGTCGATGGTAACAGCTCTTTCTTAAAGTGCAATGTTGACCTCTACGTGTTCTCTTTTGTCCTCATAGACCCTCTTCCTCTCAGCTGCTACCAGGTCAATGGGGATACATCCCGCAATAACCAGCACAACTGGACCGGATACGGATCTGTAGGCGCAAGCCACCCTAAGTGCACCTTTCCTCTGAACCGTCAGTAGCTGTTTGCGACGGTAGTCTGCTTTCATGACATCCGTCCACACTTCTGCTCCGTAGAGCAGAATGGAGTTTGCCAAACTCATCAATATTCTCCTTTTGGACCTTCTTGGGCCAACTACGTTAGGCATAAGCCTTGATAGCATGGCCACTATTTTCTCCGCCTTATTTGCTGCGTTCATATTTTGAATTCTGAAGGTGAGTTTTTCATCAATGTAGGTGCCGTGGTACTTCAGCACATTTCCGGCTTCTATGCCATGCCCCACGATATCTGCTACAAAAGGTTTTCTGAAGTGCCTCTGCGTGGAGAGAACTACCACCTCAGTTTTTTGGTTGGCTAGCTAAATTTGGTGATTGTTGAGCTAATTTTGCACTCTCCTGGTGACAATTGCCAGCAGTAGCCGCGCTTGCTCCTCTGTTCTGGCTGTTGTCATTGCAGCGAAATCGTGTGCAAATCCAATCAGCCTCACTCCATCTAGGAGGTCCATCGTTAGTGCTTCATCGTATACGGCGTTCCACAGATCAGGTCGATCATTCAGCGTTTTTTTAGCAATCATGTATTTTCGATTGGCTTGTGCTACATCCCTTCCCTTCTTTCTTGACCTAGGCACTTTTTACCTAAGTTCGAAACATTCGGCCCTCAGTTCGACAATCTGCTGTGTTCACCAGTACGTAACTGGTTTGCTGTTTATTTTCGACCTTTTGGCATTGCGGCATTGCAGCCCTGTACAATCAGGTTCATTGTGTTCTCCGCCGAGCATTCTACAGTTTTCTTCATAACAGCCGGAAGTGTGATTCTTCGAAAAGGCCCCTACCCTTCTTAGCGATTGTGCCAAGTAACTTCATCCTGTCGAGCTTGTTTACGTTCCAGCCCTTAAAGGTACACAGCCGATTTGAAAGCATATGTGTTGCTGGTCGCTTGCTGTGTAATCCTTAAGGACTTTCCATTTGGGGACCGCCTCTCCTTCTAAAGCTGGTTGAATTCCCTGTATTTAGGATGTTTAGATCGAGTCTAGCCGTCATATTTGTGACTTCACGCCCTCTATTGTCCGTCCAGGTCATGCCTTACTCAAAATATTTGGCATTAAAGTCATCAGCTAAAGCCCCCAAAATTCGAACAGAGGTCTTCTATCTCCTCCAACTTCTCGTGAAAAATCACTATACCCTCGTTTGATGAGAGATAGCAGCTGACTATAGTTTCATCGGGAGTCGTGACCCATACAAAGCCATCACCCTCTCCATGACTTTGAACAGGAAAGGTGTTGTTGTTTATCAGCCTAATGGCTGCAGTGCTGCTCTTGTCCTGGTACCAGTTTTTCCCTTCGCTGGCTTCGTAATGTTCACAAATAATGAAAATATCCGCCTTTCTATCGTCTGCTAGCTTAGACATTAGGTCCTGTGCTAGCTTACAGCGGCCCGAATTTCCTTGGAGAAGAGCCGCTATTATCCTCTTTGAATTCCTTCACAACTCGCCTTTTTCTATTCCATGCACCTATATGACCCTATAATGTGGTCAGTCGCGTAACTATCACTTGTGGTTGCGCAGAGACAGCACTTCGCCTCATTGCAACAATTCGTTGCCTCGTGCCTTTCAGTACAACACTTCCAGCACTGTCGACGTCGGTCAATGCCTTTACACTCTTCCGCAATATGATCGTAGTCGAAGCGACGGAAGCAACGCTTTCCCTTTTTTTTAACATGAACTCTGCAGCGTACTTAGCCTATTTTTACATGAAACATTTGAGCCAATTTAATGGCATCCGTCTCTTTTAGGTCAACAAATGTCATGAGACTCCCTCGATAGTCCTTCGTCAGGTCGATGATAGCCGTATTCAGCGAATCCTCGCCAAGTGCGACTTTCACCGCCTCTTTGACTTCCTCAGCGTTTTTTGCCATATCCAGGCCAGGAATCTCGAAGTGTGACCGAAGGGCCGTCTGCCGAACTACTCTGATATCTTTGATGGCCTTTTGCAGCGCCTTTCCGAATTTGGTCCTATTTTCGCTTAATTCTCCAAGCTCTAGCAAGACATTATCTATATTATATCTAACTTCGTCTTTTTGCATGTACTTTCGTCTTTATTACACTGATTAACCTCTGATATGACAGTTGGGTTTTTTTCTCCTTCTTTTTCTGTCCAACTACATCGACCCATTGTGGAGGAGCACCTTCCACTTGGGGTTTCTTCGTTGGTCTTGGGCCTTCACCGCTGTCAGGGCTCGACGTGCTACAAATCTGCCTCTTCCTATTCACTTCTGGATTGTAGGTCCACATAATGGGACAGTGATCAGTCAACATTCCTTTCGTGACAGGAACAAGCACGCGAGTTGATCTATTGAACTCGAGCGTTTTGGCATTGCTCCTGAACTGCTTTATCTCTTACATTGTTTTCACTGAAGAATTCACTACATCTAATGCAGGCTGTAGCTTTCTTTTTGCCACCATATCAAGATTTGTCACATGGCTCGACTCGTTATTCATCGCTTGCATGAAGCTTTTCAGCATTCTAATATCTTTGTCCAACTGAATTTCGAAACTCACGTAAGTCGTGGCCGACTCCTTCGCCTTAGTCGAGACAGTTTTTACTCCTTTGTTGTCAACCTCCATTTGCAGAGTGGCTGTGTCCATGTCGTTAGTCTTTGTCGTGGTATTTTTCGATGTTACGTCCTCCTCCTGCTCAAAACGTCTTTGGCTCCCAACAAAATCCTTGGACGCGGCATCGGCCACCGGGACTTTCGAACGATCGGAACTGATAGAGAGATTAGAACTCTCTTGGGATATATCGTTTTTCAGAAGCTTGCTTATGTCCGGTTTGTCCTTCAGGGTTCCTTCCCCTATCTGGTTTTTGTCCACCCCGCTTATTTGATTTTCTCGGTACCACCCATATCTGGAAGGCGTTCCCATATCCACAACCCGGGGAGGCACCAGATGGAGGTCTAGCAACCCCGCGAGGGGAGGTTGTGTACGAATTAAGGGTAGCTTTTGTGGAACGTATTATATATCATCGCAAAGCAAAGAAAGAGCACAAAAAACTAACAGTTGTTTCTGAATTTTATTATTTTAAATGCTTTCTCATACATGTATGAACTCCGATGCATACATACACGTAGAAGGGTGGTTTTGGGGAAAAATTATAATGAGAAAGAAATTTTAATGTGTCAATTAATAATTTGGAGCTCTAAATCAATTTTACATTTTTCAAGGTGGTTTTTCCACTTTTAAAGCGTTTTTTATCATGAGAGGTACGGGTGTGCAACTTAGGGGTAGTTTTTTGGGAAAGTATTATATATCATCGGAGAGCATAGAAAGAGCAAAAAATATATTCTAACTTCGCTGCATATGTTCACGTTGAAGAGTAGTTTTTGGGGAAAATTATAATGAGATGTAAATTTTCAAGTATCAAGTACTAATTTGGAGCTCTAAATCATCTTTACATTTTCCCCGGTGGTATTTCATCCTTAAAAAGTTTTTGGTCATGAGGGGTAGGCGTGTACGAGTTAGGGGTAGTTTTTTGGGAAACTTAATATATGTCATCAGAGAGCAAAAAAAAGCAAAAAAAAAATAAAATAAAAAATAACTTTTAGTGAGTTTTCATAGGTGGCATAAAATTAGCAAAAGAAAAGACAAAAAATATGGCGTCTTCTATTTTTCAATTTGCCAATGTGACGGCGCTGAGTGAACGGACCTCAACCATTTTTCCAGTCAGCAGTGCATGAGAGGTATTCGTCGCTGAAAAGTGCAGCAGAAGGGGAAGGGCTCTCAAGTAGTCGTCGGCGAATTGACGGTCGTCCCCCGTATAGCCCGCATAGGGACTGTGGTGAGAGGTGAAGAAATTGCGCACGGGGAAATAAGTGCATATAGGGGACAGGGGAACTAGCCGCGCGGAGACATATGCGAGCGGGGACATAAGTGGAAGTTTACTGTAATTACAGGAAAGCTATACTGCTGTTGAGGCTCGATACCGTCGACACCCCTGCATAGATCGGCTTGAAAATTTATACACGTGTAGCTTCGACCACAAGTTTGTTTTAATTCTCGATGATAAACGTCTATAGACCAACGTGCCTTAACAATGTTCCCTATTTGCTTATCTACCATTTTTGACCCATCGACACCGAATTTAGCACACATATTCCTTGAATTCCCAAACAGGTCCTGAAACTATGGGGGCACAACCGCAGTTTTAAGAGTATGGCGAAGCATACCGAGGCGTGAGGCTGAAGGGGGGGGGCATATCTGAAATTTTTTAACAATCGGCATCGAAGGGTATTGAGGGGAAGATGGAGCGCGTGAGTCACAGCTTTTAAAATATGTAAAATCATATCTGAAACGTGTGATGCTAATTAAAATTGATAGATTTTGACAATCGTCACCAAATTTTTCACACATATTCTTTGGGCATCCAGACAGGTCGTAATATTATGGGGGGCAAAGAGTGGTAAAAATAGGGGGGGGGGGCACATCCGCAGTTTTAGATCAATCGACATCACATCTTTGACACAGGATGGATGAAGATATGAGGGGGAGCGTTATCGAGTGCAATTTTAATAATTTAGACAATTACATTTTTCTGTATTTAATTTCATATATCTTTTTTACCTTATCAGTTTATTCCAAGTTTAGTTTCGACTTTAGTACGAGTTATATGATTTAAAATTCAGAAACACCTTTTTCATTTTATGTTTTTTTTATTTTATGTTTTTCACTTTTTAATTCTTTTTCGCATTTAAAGTTTTCCTTAAGATTTTTACAAATTTCACACGTGATTTGGAATTAGCGGAAACTGAATTCGACAACTTAAATATAGTTTTTATAATCAAAATTTGAAAAATACAGTTTTCATGTTCTGTATTAAATCTTTATTTTACTTTCTCAGAATGTTTTCCAACTTTTCAATTTTAGTATTTTCATGTTTAAACTTAATGTCAAGAGAAAACATGTAAGTAACATTGAATGCAATAAAAAATTGGACTTTCAAATGCGTAGCCCATTCAAAAGTTAAGTCATACTAAAGTAATAAAAAGTTCTTCATCATGTGTTTACGTGTTTTTTATAACTTTATACAATTTTTATTGTATTTATATTATTGTATTGATAAATCAAAACAATTACTAAAAAAACAAAAATTTGAACAGTTGTGTATTTTTTGGGCAAAATACAAATGTTTTTGGATTTCCTCCGACTGATATTTTACTTTTGTACTAGAAAGAAGTGTTTCCAAAAGTTTTGAAACCATTTACTGCAAAATTCAGAAGTCGTGAAAGTAAAATTACCATATATCTTTTAAAAATTTATGTTTTATCGTTGGAAATAACTCATAAACGATCAACGTAAAACTTAAGTACGTCTCTCTGGGGTCAGTGGTATAGACCATAGAAGGTAGTTTGTTTCCAATTCCACTAAATGTGCATGGGAAAAGATCTTGGTATCATTGGAGTTTACTTACCATGGAATCGAGTAGATATAGGCAGAGGACATCGTAGTCTAGCAACGAGTCTGGAAGACACGCACTCGAGTTTCCTCGTACCTGTAGTCGCATAAATTAAAGCTATAATTCGAGACAAGTGGCTCAAATTTATCCCGGCTCCTTCGCACTATAACTTTGCCGGGATAAACTTTACCAACTAAAGTCAGATGTGTTATATTGATTCACAGAAAGCCCTTTCAACAATTCTGAATTGGCAGTGTCTAGTAACACTGCAAAATTCTGGTTATTCATACCGAAATGTCGGTTCCCCACTCTCTAAATCTGAATTTGTAATGAAATCTACTGATGAAATAGCGGGCAGTCCTTCACCAATTGTGTTAGTACGTGTTTCATCTAATCTCTAGCAGAAAACTACTAATTTACGGTAGTAAAATAGTCATTTATTCAGTTAGGCTTACTAATTATAATATGTGGTAAGTCTTACTAATTTAATAATTTGTCATTTTCTACTGTAAATTAGTAGTTTTCCAAGAATGCCTAGGGGCCATTCCTAAATTACGCTACAGCTTTTCAATAAATGGAGGTTCGGAAAAATGATACAGTCATGGAGAGGAATGGGGGTAAATCTATACTGTTTCGTAATATTTTTTACAAATCAACCTCATAGGAAATCTATATATTCAGAATTATAGTATGCACCGTTAAGGTTTAGTAATTTTACAATAAAAAATTGTAATACTATTATAAAGACTTCATATCCGCATAATTAGATAAGTACTTTGTTCCATCATTCAGCAGAAGAATATTTCTAAAAACAAAGTTTTTTCATACTTTTTGCTATTCCTAATATCCACAAAATCAATCTAAATTTTATCAGTTCATAGGGGTTTTGATTCAAAGGGTTTTCAGAGAATTTTCAAGATTTAGCAATATTTCAACTGATTTTTTAGGAATTTCAACGAACTCTACAGATTTTATAAGATTTCAAAGGATTTGAGTCATTTTAAAGCATTTTGACGACTCTCAATAAGGTACTTTTATACACTTTTCATGATCTAAAAGGATTTTATAAAAATTCGAACATTTCGAAAGATTTTAAGGAGAATCATCAGATTTTATGTCATTTGACAGGATTTCCAGGAATTTTATAATATTTCAATGAAATTTTAAAGAAATTATTCACATGAATTGAGGAATTTAAAAGGATTTAAAATATTTGCAGAGATGTTAAAATATTTCAAGGTATTTCGAAATATCTTAAAGTTTTTGAAATAAATGTCATGCTAAATTTCCTAGAATTTTGTAAGATTTGAAACTTAATTATTTTGGTAATTTAAAAGGATTTAAAAGGCTTTCAATAAGGTTTTTAAGGAATTTCTAGAAATATCATATTTTATATAACTTCCAGAGATTTTAAGAGATTTTATAATATTTTAAATAATTTTCAAAAGCCTAAAAATGTTTTAAGGGATTTCAAGGAATTGTAAATATTTTAGGGTATCTTGACAGATACCAAGAAAGCTTCAAGATATTCAAAAAATTTCAAGTAATTTCAAAGAATATAATTACATTACACGTAATTTAAAAGAGTTTTAAGGAATTTTATAATACATAATTGAAAGGTTTTAAAGAATTTTATAGATTTTAGAATATTTTAATAGTTTCTAAGCAATTGCAACAGATTTCAAAAAATTTCGAAGAATTAACAAAATTTAAGTGTTCTTTTAATAAACTCCAAGAGATTTTCAAGAGATTTAAAAATTATTGCAGAGCCTTGAAAATATCTAAAATTTTTTGAAAATACTTTAGAGTGCAAACCTATTTCTTCTATCTAGCAGAAAACTTTGGGTCAATGTGACCCTAGACATTTTTTGATGGCCTACCATTTCACACGTACTCATACGATCTTTAGAAAAATATCGCATATTCTTTAAACATTATACAATAAATTTGTATATTTTAAATGTGTCGCTAGAATTACTCATACATCAAGAAAAAATCATAAAAAAAGTTATTTTGCAAAAAACAAATTTACTAAAAAATTGCAGTTTTTCCAATTTTTCATACATCTGGCTAAAAATGTTGCCTTTAACCAATTAACAGCCAATGATTTTTTTTAAGTTAATAATATGTGGAATTAATTAATTTTTTCTCATATCGAGTCCTACATTATTGTATATCATATTTTTAGAAGCACTAATCGCATGAATAAAACAATAATTTCATAACTGAATTATTTCCAACAAGCTGGATTTCGCCGACTTTGGATAAATATTATGGTTTGCCTTTGTGATTTTTTATGTACTGAAAAAATTACCGACCGGTTTGAGAATAATAATATTCAATAGTTTCATCCATGTAGCCCACAATATAAGTGGCTGTTCTAAATTACCGATCATTTATCGACGAAACTTATGATAAGTGTGTCACCTAAACACTTATGAACTATTCTTTTCGTAGGGCTTGCCCCCCTACTCAGGTTACAATTATTTATGAGATTAAATATATGTTCGAATTGAATTACCCGGGTGGAAAAATTATATATATATTATATATAATACTTCACACTATATATAAACTACATAGAATATTTCCGCCTGGGTACATATAATTATTATAGTTAAATTATGCGATATTGTTCTATTTGTAAAAATATCAAATTGTCCTACTGTAAATATGGCCATTATTTTAAAAATTTTCATTTCTGTCAGTCAATCTTCAATTTTTTCGTGGTAAAAACTGTTTTCTGCATACTTTTTCTTTTACACCGTCATTTCTCAAGATTCTAGTAAGTAACACTATCTCTATAATAAAATAGATTTATTTGATGCAAATTATAATTAAAATTGTTAAATAATAGCGATGATACACGCAGTCACCTTCGCCCCCCCCGGTCGGCGCTGCCACTCCTTGTCCTTAGCGTCTGAGTGACGCATAATGCGCTCGGAGGGTTAAAGTTAATTTCAAGGAATTTCAAGGAATATCATCAGATTTCACCTAACTTCGCCGGATTTTAGAATATTAAAATGACATTTCAAAGAGTTCATTCATTTTAAAAAATTTCAAGGCTTTGCCAAATATTTCAAAGAATTCAAAAGATGTTAGTGAAATTTTAAAAAAAATCAAAAGGTGTTCTGGTATTAAAAAAATATCAATAAAAAACATTTTTTACTATTTCTAAAATTACTGCTATCCACAAGATCCTCAATAAATTTTAAGTTATCAGGCTTTGCACTATTTAGCAAATAACTCGTTAGATTCAGTGATTTACTTTTCTACATTTTACGATAGATTAAATAGGAAGTAAAAATATCTAAAACCTTTAGTAAGGGGTTTTGATCTTCTAGATTGTTTCTTTTCTTTTGATAGCCTCTATTTATGTGGTAAGTGGGTTGTCTAAGGTGTTAAGTACTTTGTTAGAAATGTTTGAAATTGTACAACACTTCTACAAGACTTCTACAATACAAGCGTAAAGTAAAATTACAAGCGTGGTATTGGAATCACCATATTTTTAAATCGGGAAGTCACCGTCCAGAATTCCACAACATGTATTTAGAGCCTTTGTAAGACGAAATTTGTGCACAAGGTATTCTCAGAATTCATGGAATTCAAGCAATTCAAAGAATTTACGGAATTCATCAAATTCAAGGAATTTAATGAATGCCCGAAATTCATGACAGAGTTCACAGAATTTATGTAAGTCACGGAATTCTCAGGATTCATGGAATTGAAGGAATTCAAGGCATTTATGGAATTCACGGAATCAAGGAATTCGCGAAATTCTTGGAATTCTTGGAATTCACGAGATTCTTGGAATTCACGAGATTCTTGGAATTCAATGTTTCCTGGGAAATCATGTCATTCACGGGAAAAATGATATTCGCGGAATTCGTGGAATTTACGGAATTCATGGAATTCGCGGAATTGATGCAATTCACGGAATTGACAGAATTTAAGCATTTCATGAGATTCAAGGAATTATTGAAATTGAAGCAATACACTGAAATCTCGGCATTCGCTGGATTTGTGAAATGAAGGAATACGAAGAATTTATATAATTCAAAGAATTCACGGAATTCATGGAATTTTCAGGATTCATAGAATTCATGGGATTAATGAAATTCACGGGATTAATAAAATTCGCAGAATTCGTGGAATTTACGGAATTCATGGAATTCACGAAATGCATGGAATTCATGCAATTCGCAGAAAATATGGAATTCACGAAATTGATGGAATTCAAGGAATACACGAAATTAAATTAATTCAAACAATACAGGGAATCCAAAGAATTCACGAAATTCAAGGAAAACACGGAATCGACAGAATTTACGGAATTTAAGGAATTCAAGGAATTCACGAAATTGATGGAATTTAAGGAATTTACGGAAATCGTGGAACTCCATGAATTCCGTGATTTCATTAAATTTTAATAATGCATTGAATTCCATGAAGTACTTACTTCTGTGAATTCGTTTAATTCTGTGAATTCTGTGAATTATTTTAAGTCTGGGAATTTCGTAAATTCTTTGAATGCACTTAACTCCATGATTTTTGTAAATTTCTTTTATTCCATGAATTCATTGTATTATTTAAATCTTAGTATTTCCTTGAATTCCGTTAATTTATTTGAATTTCTTGAATTCCTTGAATTCTGTGAATTCCGCGAATTCCATGAATACGCGCGTAATAAACTAGATATTTACAAAAGTTTTGGCTTCGTCTGGAAATTTATTTCATTGCCTGGAACAAGTGTCCTGAGAAATCATTTACAATTTTTTCCACATTTTTCGTTTCAACAGCATAGAAAAAACTAAAGCTAAATTTTGTTGCATGTAAATTTCCCGCTGTGAAAGTTTACATGATATTTGGCGAAAGTTTATCCCGCGATGGAATAAAAGCTGTCGTCTGGTACGGCGTCCTTAGCAGCAATGGGAAAACGGCAAAGTATGAGTGAATTCGAGCATATAAATCGGGATACCAGATTTAAAACAACACAGAATAAACAAAAGTTAAACTTTGTTGCAGGTAAGACTTGCAACGGTTAAAAATTAAACATACTTCGGCGCAAGTTTCACCGAGGCTAAAATAATAATTCTGATCTCGTCTACAGCGTCACGCTGAAGTGAGCAAATTTCGGTAGAACATGTAGAATCAGCAACAGAAAACACGAAAAAATTTGTTCTTACTGATACATCTCCTCCCAAATAAATTACACTATTGTAGACGAATTAAAGCTTATTTAGTACCATTTAGCAAAAAGCGCAAAAAGCAACTAACAGATGGTATTCCCCATTTCTCTCCTATTTTATGAAGTTAAACGACAATAGACAGCGCTGGCGTCGCGATTCTCGCTACATCTCGAATAAAAATGGAGAATGTGAAGTTTATTTGTCAAGGTTAATTTTTATTGTGGCGAATCTTTCACATAAATTCGATGTAAACTTTATCTTTCGTTTTTTCTGTGAGGTGTCGTGATATCTAGCCGCAAGGATGATGCGTTACCTTACGTTTCGGAAATAAACTTCCAATACATGTACTGGAAGTTTCCAACAGCAATTTTTAACAGTGTAGGCATTGTAACTAAATTGTATTTAATAATGCAATGCTACATTACTTTTTTACGGCTTGTTAGTTGGGGTGGGAAGTCATACATACTCGTCTATAAGCGAACTTGTATTCATGCGGCGATGAACTATCGCTTTTCCATTAGCACGAGCATCTAGAATCTGGCGTGTTATAATATTGCTGATAGTCTCTGCAAGCACATAGCTCAATCTAGATCGACCAATTCCACCATAGTAAGATAAATACAAAATTAGAAAATTTCATCCTTCTTCAAATGCAGAGTAATTTCTCTCGATATTCAATTACCATGTACATTGATACTTTGTACAGTACAACTTAAAAGACTTCAGTACAAAAGTTATTTTCTCCGTGCTTTTTATTTTATTACTAGTTCAGATGATTTCGCGGAAGGTTGGTCGTCATTTATATCAGTAAGAATTCCAATTTCGATTTTTGGTGATCGATCACTCCCACCCCCTCCATTTTTTTATTTTTCAGGGAAAAGATCCCATTTTTGCAAATCAGTCAAGATGAATCCGTGCCCCCGGGATTTGGAAGTTGAAATGAGTACTTGTTCCTAACTTTTTGTAAATAAAAGTTTATTCACCTCCTAAGGAATATTCAAAGATTGCTTTGCAGGCAATAACTTTTTTCAAGTTTCTCTAATTTAAATGTATACCTTATTAGAACTTCCAAAACTAAATCGATTCATATTCAAGTATTTAAAAAGGAACGTTAAATTTTTTCAAAATTAAATATAGTGCTCGAAATCGAAGAATTTTAATTAAATTTGTTCAAATTTGAAACATTTTATTCAGAAACCCATTACATTTTATTAATATGGATCTGACATCATTTGAAACTGGAAAGTGATAAATTATTTAGTTGCTGCAGTAACTTTTTCGATGAATATCATTCGAAATTGGGAAATATTGTAATCAATCCGTTTTATATGCCACAATATAAATTTCAGTATATAAATTTTCAACATTTGCACATTTAATTAAAGCTTAATCCTTATGCAAAATCATAAAAATCTAAGCCTTTTTTGTACCATTTTTGCGATGAAAAAATAGAGGGAGCGAGCTGGCTTTAATTGTCTTTCTCTACTCTCCGCGACCCTCGTTCACTTTTGCATGTTTCTCGATAAATTACGGAAGGATCGAATGTTTGCTTTCGTTTATACTACCGGTATCGCTTCACCTCCCTTAGAGCAGAAGTTTCCGGTCGACAGAAGTTCGTATTTTACTTGAAGCAAATGCACATAATGGAAAATGGACCTATTGTGTATCTTTAGTCTGCATTGGAATCTTTAAAGGAGATTTCACATGATAAAATGCATATTTTTATTTCGAAACATTCAAGGGAAACCTTAAATTGCAAGTTTGCAAATATTAGTACCTTTTTGATTTCATGCTTCAATTTTATTATTTCAATATTGTGTACATCTGCATATATTTGATAAGAAAACTGATTGAAAAAGAAGTTTAAATTTTTCCAACTTCAATGTTACTGCCAATAAATTCAAATGCATCAAATAAATTATTATACAAAAATTTAATTAAGAAGAAGAAAGATTGATATTAATATTCATGGTTTAAAGACTGACTAATAATTTAAAAACTTTCTTGACATTTTATTCTTATTTTAATGTACCTAATTCTAATTTCAAAAAATACTTTAGGGGCTGTCCATAAATTACGCAACGCGTTTTTCTTTTGCTTAAATAAAGACAAGAATGAAATTGCCTCGCAGATAAAAGGGATACAACGATATAAACAAAAGAAAAACGCGTTACGTTATTTATGGACAGCCCCTTAAACAAAAGTTATAGACTTAGTCAAAATACAATTTTGTATTTCAAACATTTTTTCAAACGAGAGAAAGTTTTCGAGATATTTTATGATAAAGAAGAAAATTTCATGCGACAACTTCAGTCTACAACTTTTGTGAAAATTATTCTAATTTTTTTATTTTCAATTTTTTTCAAGAGAACCGTGAAAACCAACGATTTTTATGGGGCTTTTATACAGTGTTGACCGACGAAAATCAAATTTGCGCCCATTGGGACTGATTTTCGTAATCAGCGCCAAAAAATAAAAAAATAAATAAGGTAAGGGCTATTCGGAATTTAGACTGAAACTTTTGTATGATTAAGATTTAAATCATTTTGGAAAATCGTATCCAAATTTTTACCAATGTAAACTTTTAATTTTGTTCTATAACTTGATCTCGGAGTATTTTAAGCTTTAAAGCTGCTCAAACAAGAAAGTTTTCTACTTTCGGAAATAAAAATGTGAAAGCTTGTTCCAAACTTTGGGGTCAAGAAATGACAGCCCCCCAGCAAGTCAAATAGGGTGTGATCGGCCACAGATATAATTTAAGTCACACCACTACTTTTTGATAATTATTTCTGGACTTGAAACTTTTCCGAATGACAGATGCCACAATGTGTCTACTTGCTTGTTAACTTGAAATTTTCCCTAAATGTAACTTGCCACAAATTCTATACGGAAAAAAATGAATATTGGAAAAAGAAATGATCGTTAAGAATACGGTCGACACACTATTTACTTGAGCTAAGAAAATATTAGTTATCTCAGGAAAATATACTTTTTTGAAGAAACTTAATTTTCTTGGGTTCGCATGGTATAGATTCCAAATTTATGCATTTCCAACATGTTAGATTTCAATTAGTTCATCCAATTACACGATTGTATTACAGTAAATCTGCAATTTAAGCAGAAATTTTCAAACTACAGACCTATTCAAAATTGGAAACAGTAAATATGATAGTTATAGGGAAATTATAATGAAGTTAGCCTTCAGGTCGAATTTTCAATAATGATTAAGTTATCACAAAATATAATAACTTTTTCAGTTACTTCGTTACTTATAACGAGTTTCTGAAAGCTGATCCGTAAAACATTTCGTAGCCCTGCTCAAGTTGCCAGTTTTATGTCTTCCTTAATTGTGCCGCATCTACATATGAATGTATATTCCTAAAATAGAAATATTGTTCACTTTATGTGAGGTTTTAAAAGTCTTTTCCAGCTAGAATTATTTTTTCTTTTATTATTTTAAAAGAATACTTTCCAATTATATATTCTGCAATGAATTTACGTAAAGGGCTATGCATAAATTACGTAAAGTTTTTCTCTGAAGTTTTGAACCCCCCTTTGTTCCAATCCAAAAAATTGATTTTCTACCGAAAAATAATAATTTTTAACCAAATAAAAACATTTGAAACAAATATGCAGTTTAATTCTTAACTACAAAAGAGAAAATTGTAACCAAATTTGAAGTATTTTAATTTTTAATTAAGAAAATTAGTGTTTAACCAAGAAAACGAATAGTTAAATCTTGTACCAAATCCTTAAACAACATTTTTAACCAACAAATGTCTTATTTCCGCAAGAAGAGATGAACTTTCAAATCCTAAAAGAAAAAATATGACAAAAAATTATTGCATTTTTGATACAAAAACGAAATTTTTCAACAAAACAGTTCAATCTTCAACCAAAAAGGATGAATTATAAGAAAATTGTTAAATTTTTAATAAAATAATGAAATTTTAAAGCAGATAATAAAATTTTTAACCAAAAAAGATGAATTCCTAACTAGAAATGTGCGCAGTCACTAACGAGAGGTAACGGAGACTTTTTAACTATTCAAATTATGTTGATGTGGTATTTTAAGATTAATTTTCTCACATATTTATTTGTTCCCAAAAACTGACTCCTGCCACGGGTATTATTATTAATTAATTCCAATTTATCATTTTAAAAGCCCTAGGAAGTATAGTATAATCCTAATCCTAAAATGTCCCTACTGCTCACTCAACAGTTTTCAAAAATAGTAAAAGCGGATTTTTTATTTGAACACTGGAAGAATATTTTCTTGCAGATATCACGTAGTGGAGAGAGGCAAGAAATAACATCTCAGCTACTATTCCAATAAAAGTCCCATTTATGGGCTATTGAACTGAGCAGGAAGCTCTCTTACGTGTATTAATAAAGAAGCTCGTATATCTTACAAGAAGCGAAAAATAAGCCTTTTTCCTTTCTGGCTCGCCGACAATATTCGTCGCAATTTTCTACTTCTTTTAATATTCGTTTAATATCACTTCCGCTTTCGTGAAGCATTTTCTCAGAAGACTCTTTCACAAAAGCTCAAGGCGACTATGCTTGCAAAGACGTTTTTTTATTTTCTCTTCATTTTCCCTTTTTTTACAGACGCTGTAACAAAGTCAGCTATGTTCTTCTTTGCGGCGACACTGTTACTGGTGATTGCTGAAGTTTGCTACTTCTCCACACACGTTACCCGTCCAAAACCAAGGCTCTGCGTTTTCGTCGCCGGCGTGGTTTTCATAGTTTCCGGTGAGTGAGCCGGAAGGCAGACAATTGTATCCAAGCATCAACTATATCAGACGATTTGAACAAACTTCGCACTCCGGAAGACCGTAACTCTATGTTGGTATCTAGAGTCTGGCGAGATGACTTTGGAGACTGACTTTTTGATGCGTTTTCAATAATTTTATGATATGTGCACCACTTTTAACTTTTTGACGCTTTTTAATCTTTGTCGACATCAGTATCTTTCAAGTGTAAAAATACTTATCTTTTTACTTACTCAATTTTATGTTTCACATCTGGAAATAAAAATATAACTTAAAAAGAAGCAGGGTCTAAAATATAACAAATTTATAAATGCATTCATTGCTACCCCCTGCCTCCAACCAGGAATAATATTTCATAAAGTATACGTACAGAGATAATAAATAAGTAATTATTATAATTAATATTATATTCGGAACTTCCTTATCATATTAATTTAATGAATTAAATGTATTAATGTTATTAAAATCGAATAGTTTAATTTTTATAATTATAACTTGCCTTATAAGATTCATTTATCATCAGACATCTCAGAATTTGAGGGCTTTCTCCAACCTTCTTTGATGTTAAAATTAATTTTCTTGGAGGTTTCGTTCATTTGCAGAGATGAATATCTTACAAAGAGAAAAAAAATACGGTCGAAAAATGCCCAATATTTCATAACTCAAATTTTTCGAAGCCGATTCACAGAAACCCATTTCAACTTGCTTGATACCTCCTTTATTTTAGTTTTAGTTATTTTTATAGTACAATTTTCACTAATTATATAATATTAACAAATTCCAATTGCATCCAATTATATTTAAACATGTTACACTAAGAAAAAGATTTGGTTGAATCAATAAAATTGTTATTGGTTCAACCATAGAATATAGTGATTGTATGGGCCACAAAATATTTCGTTGAAGCGAACTACATTTCTTGGTCGCATTAAATAAATATTTTGGTAGATGGAATATTAGGTGGATTCAAAAATAATGTCTCGTTGAGTCAATTAAATAATTAGTTAAATTGACCAAAAATTGTTAGATTCGACCAAATTTTCATTTATACCCATGAAAACAGTTTTTTTCTTTAAAATAATTTTTTTCTGAATTTAGAACTTGAATTTTTCTTAATTCTATAGTGCCCATAAATGTGGCCGTTTTTGCGTTCATGCACTTTGAAAATCAAATTTCTAAATAGGGGGAAAAGAAATTTAATAAATTGATGAGAATAATAACATTAAAAAATTGATAATTATTGTAGTTAAGTATCAAAACCTTTAATAATTAGGTAGCAACGAGCTTTGCCGAAATAAAATGGAATTACTCAACAGTCATTTTTTATTGTAAAAATTATACAGGTACGAATTATGCTTTTTGCATTCTTGACTGGATAGAGTGTTTTAAGTGGCATATAGTTTTAGGCCTTGAAATGAATAAAATCAAACAAAATAGTAAAGTATTAAACTTGACATTGTCCATGTTAAACTAAAAGGTAATAAAAATACATATCAAGAAAAGCTAATACAATTTCAATCCCCGAGGAATCTTTTAATTTTACTTTGAGTGCTGGCACAATTTTTTCATAAACACGAATAAAACCCCGTACATCTATATATATCCAAATGATGAATGAAAGTTATCCAACGACTCACATAGAAGGCACATATCTGTTTAATAAGAGACCCATAAAATCTCTGCTCTGAAAAATTCTTTTCATACTTTTCAGGTCTGTTGATGCTTGTCGGCATGGTAATGTACATATCCGTGTTCAAGGCTGAAGTGGGTAGCAAACTCAGATCAAGATCTTCTTTTCAGGTAAGCAAATTTTTAATTGAAACTCATATAATCGAAAAAATCATATCTGATGCAATGTTGAAATCTTTCCTTCAGTCTCTTATTTCCTTGTATTTTATCATCTGGCTTACTATTACTGTATGACTGAATGAATTCCAAATCGAAGACGTTTACCACATTAGTATTTTAATTTGAAATAATTTCCAAAATTGATCAATTTTTACTTTAAAATGTAATAGGGCTTATGAAAAACCAATTTCAACAGAATAATTTGTTTTTGATTTCAGGGGCCACCCTTCACCTACAAATATGGCTACTCTTTTTTGCTCTACGTAAGCGGTTTCGTCACTACTGAAGTAGCTGGCACTTCTGCAATTTTTCTTTACATTTCCTGGCACCAGCGGGAACTGGTGTGCGAGAACACGAGGCGTAAAAATTACGCAGTTCGTAAAACACCGTTTCCTTTTGAAAATAATAATTGTTACATTTTTTTACTTATTACTGTTATAAGCAGCTATACTGTAAATAAAAAATATTGTCTTTCAGTTTATACATTTTTATATTACATGTATTTTAGGGAGTTTATCATTTGGAAAATCATCTTCAGCATGGTAGTTATCCAAATCATGGACATGGTGGATTTTTGTGTGAAAGGCATCAAAAAAGGTATTTTTTTGGAAGGGACTCTATCGACCAAGTGGATTTTGATGAATTTTTACCACCACCTCCGAGTGTGGATTACCACGAGTACTCTGGTCATCTCACTCGGGATCTTACAACACAAACGGTATTAAATTTTTTATCCTTTTTTGCTTGAGTATGTTTTTGCTCCTCAATAAAAGAAAGATTTGTACAATTGAAATAAAAACCTGTCTTTACATTTGCATGCAATTATTTTGTTTCGAGATTCTTGTGTCAAGGAATGACAGCTGAGTTTGAAAATTTACTTTTTCATAATTGATTCTTTCTAATTTTGCGTTTTTTTCGATTTTCTAACTAAATATATAAATTTCCAAACTGGACTTCGAAGCCATAAAAATTGGGCACTACGGCAGAGGAACTAAATGTGGACCTAGATTCCAAATAAGGGTTGGTGATTTTTCTTGCATGAATAAGGGAATTATTTGTTGTACAGTTGATGTAAATGGTTCATTACGCATTACACTACACATTTTTCATTTTGCAAAACCTATGTCTAAATTAATAATCTAGAGAAACACTGATCTACCTTTTTGTTCCCTATCAATATTGTTGGAAATGTAAATGATGAAACAATTTTAAGTACGAAATATTTACAATACAGCTTAGAATTTAAATATTTTAGATGTAAGTATTGAAAATTATTTCATTATTCCCTTTAAGGGTGTTGAAAACAGGATACAACCTCATTTCACTCCATAAATAATAGAATTATATCTTTTTAGATAAGTAAAGGGTCTATTCCTGTTTGGTATCAAATCTCAATTCAGAGTGCAAAATTAGATAATTTCAATAGTCAGTTTTACCGAACACCCAAAACTCGAAATACCCACATTTTTCCAAAACACAAAATACCTTTAAATTCGCCGAAAATTACTGGAAGTTTACCAGAAAAATTAGGAAAGTTATTGCAAAGTTCATGATAACTATTTTGAGTTCATTAATATGTATGCAAAGCTACAAATATATTTACAAAACTTTGAGTATGTGTGATCATACACCACAAACTGAACATTCTCAGCAGATACCTCAAATACATCAAAAGGCAAAAATTTAAAAAATATGTATATAATGTTGCAATATGCGATTTGAAAGTAAGATATTTGGAATCTACATGTTTTTAAAATTCTGCGTATATGTAACTTACTTGGAAAAAGTTTCAAATTTGGCAGGCGATGAATTCAGTCACTAATAATGACAACTAGGTGAAGCCCAAAATGAAATTTTACAGGGAAAACAATCCAAGAAGAACTTCAAAAACTTTAAAAATGATCTTTTAGTTAAAAAAAAAACCCTCATCAATATTTATCTTCGTAAGAAGAATAAAAAACATAGTGGGATTTACGCAATTATCATTATCATTTCTCAAAAACCAACTCAACCTTAACCACGTTTTGTGGCAAAATAAAATTTGTTTCCTTACATATTTCTAACATTTATCAATAGGTTCAAATATAAACTGATTGTAACTTCAGTAAACGATTTTCGCGCAAGTGGGCTTTATTTACTCTTCGTTCTCAGCACCTCAAATATGCTCCTTAAATGTATCAAATTTTTAACTTTTTAAAACAAATTGCAGGAGCAAATTAATTTTTTTTTTGTTGCAATTTTGCAATTTTTAACTGCTTACTGACAAAGTCCTCTGATGACAGTTTAAAACCTTTTGCCGGTTTCAGGTATCTGCACACGGAGATATTTGTGAGTTAAATTTTACACAACTTAGTTCGGAAAACGGAGGACATTATGGCATTTTATTAAAATTTCACTTTCACTCATAGATAATAAACTAGATAATAAAGATTACCTGTCAGTTGGGTAAAATGAGTCGAACTGTTAGTTACAGCTTCAATCAAACAAAACAAAGTCTACCGTTCTAAATACGTGAATTCTACATCCCAGTCATGTAAAATTTCGTGCGCCAGCGGAAAAAAATGTTCATGCTACAACCAGGTTCTCTGGAAGGTCATCCACTGCTACACACATCCTTCGACATTTGAACTTTAACAAATTCATTAAATTACAATACAGTACATATAATATAGTCGCACGCTTTTATTCATATTAACGCTTTTAAAAATCAAAAACACTGTGATGAGTTGCGAACCACCTAATCTAATTTTATTTTGAAAATTTTTTATTGGCATTCGGGTCGTAAAGATATATGTAATTAAAAGTCGTGCATTATATATAAATTAAAACAACGATGGCAAACGTTTCGACCACGGATAGGGGTCCTCCTCAGTGCCAGATATTAAAAAATAGGTTTTTCCCTTAAAGAAATAAGAATAAAATAAACAGAACATGCGAAAATTTAGCAATACGACATTTTTTAAACAAGCAGTAAAGATGTCACTGAATGCAGCTAATCTAAGTTTAACGCGTTCGATCTCTAACGCCTAAACCTCGCGGCTAACTTAATACTTAGAATTTTGAGAAAAAAATCTCGGCTATAAAGTTTAAGTACGAGTACGTGAGGGCGTACAAAAAACGTCTGGTTCCCTTTTCATCGAAATTTCTTATTTTAACATTTTATTAATAAACGGGCTGCTAAATTTAAAGGAAGTAAATAAAATTATTCAATAACTTTTTTACTATAAATTTTGTAACCCTAAAACCCTAAATTATTTAATTTTCAATATGTTACAAAATCAAACATGCTTACTAATCTATATATTTGAATATTTTCTGAGGTCGTACAATATGAACCGAACCTCAAAAATGTTAAAGTTTGTACGGGGAAGTTGGTTTTAAACTTCATCCCTGACAATGCTGACGTCCCTAGCGATTCTCATTTTACCTTACTGTTGTGTAATCCTCTCACAATAATAGTGAACAACTCTAAAAAATTCTGCAGTATATACTTTCTTTGAAGTGAATCGTTAATATCACACGAAAATAAACTTTATATCATTCATTTGATAAAAATTTACATTACTTTGCTTTATTTTACGATATAGTGGTATGGAAATAATATAATCCTTATATCAATCAGTACATATCAGATTTTTCACTTTTGAACTTCAGATTTTATACAACTCTTTTGCAATATTTATAGTCCTGTTTTGTATTAAATCCTACAATAATTGTAAACTTTATTCAAATTCATTAATGCCCTCCATTTACCGAACTAATTGGGTAAATTTTAATGAACAAATTTTCTCCGTGCAGGGTATATTCTAAGGATTCCTGATGGGTGATTCGCCTTTCGACCTGTTAAAAGAAAAGTCATCAAACTGATTAAAATTATTATTTTTCAATGTTGGCCAGAAATTACGGCAGTCGGTATTTCCCGAGTGGTTTTGACAATATGTTGCTTAATAATTCAATTTTTGTTGATCTAATGCTAAAAAATCTCCCAGCTGCGCCGACGGTTCTCGCGCTGCGCGCTCGATAATATATTTGTCTCGAGCTTCGCGCATGATGTACTCCTCAGTTGTGCGCAAGGCTTTTAAAATGCAAGTTCCAAGCATTAACAACTGTAATTTGCTTATTGTGAATTCTCTTTTGCTAAAGCTCCTTCGTCTTTAACGAATACATTCTCAACACGTATCTCGTATGCTTCGGACTCGATTTCGTCGAAAATGCGAACTTTTCTACATTATTTTCAACTCTATCAGTAAACATGTTCAACTATATCGATACAAATCTCCTTTTTAATGGTTAATTTAATATTTGTTTCTTATTTTGCATTTAATTTTATTCTTAGCCATCCTGAGAAATGTGTATCATTTCAATTATAATTAAACACTTTACTGTAACTTGTGTCGTTTTGCCATAAATCTAATTTGTTCATATTTAATATAGATGTAATTTAGGCGAAAAATTTTACTAAATAAAATGTTATTGTATTTTATAATAAACTTGTAGGTATTTATTCGTTAAACAACTTTTGTCTTTTAATTTTGTTCGTGTCTTGTGTCGTTTTTCCACAATTTTTTTTAAATTTTGAATGTAATTTTTACGATTAGAACAAAAACTGCGTGTCCTATCGAAAATTATTCATGACAAATTTGCATGGGATTTCGCTATTTTGCAAGAGCAGTGTCTGTCTATTTATTTTATTAATAACGTGTGCCGTTTGTTCAAAACTTTAATTTTTATTTTTAATGTTGTTTTTTACGACTGAAAACAAAAACTATGCAGCCTATCGAAAAGTGATTAATGACAAATTTGTAGATCTTTTCAGTGCGCGCAATTTTACTTTACTTATTTTTTTCGTATCTTGCATAGATTGGCCGTAAATTGGAATTTTTGAGTTTTCGCTATTTTTTGAATAATAAAAGATTGAATTTTCAACTTTTTGATAAAATTCAAAAATTCGTCAACATAATCTTATCGGGCTTTAAAGAATAAACGGTCTTCTTCTCTTGACTTTTTTCGTATCATGCGTTTTTTGGCTTAAAATGCTCATTTTGTTTGTTTTTTTTATTTTAAAAATGCAAAGGATAAATTGTTCTAGTTTCTAAGTACTATAAATAGCCGTACATAGAATTTTCAAATCTTGAAAAAAAAGTCTCCAATATTTTAAAAATTTTTGTGAAAATGTCTATAAAATCCTTAAAGATTTTTCTTTTTAACGATATAATTTTTTGTCATGAGGAAAATAAAAAATTAACTATTAAATTATGTACGTACTTATTTTTTAGGACACCCTAAAATTGTATTGTTAAAAAAATCAATCTTAAAAGATTGTATCAATATTTTCGCAAACAAGAAATGTAAATTTTCGTTTCTCGCACAAAAAAAATCTCTTTTCTCACCAACGCGCGGGTACAAATTCATACTAGAAAATTGAATTTTGAATTGAATTGAATATTTTCAGAAAAACCACCGCCATTTTTTCACGTTTACACTTTTTTAGATTTTCCAACAATTTCGAAAGAGAATGAGAAATTATATCAGAATCAGAAAGCAAAATATCCATATCTATACTATTTTAAAAAAGGTCACACTTGTATCAAAAATTAGGATCATTTTGTGATCATCTACGTTTAAATTTTTTTAATTTAAACAAATTAAACAAATCATAATTCTATGATTTAAGCATAGACTGCCTCGTGTTTATAGCCATTTGCCGGCAGTTGTTAGCTGATGATATGTAGTTAGTCCCTAAAGGGCCACACTGATACGCAAATAGTTCCAAAAACGGCTGCTGAATAACTCACAATATTTCCTCTAACTGTACTATCAGAAAAAATGAGCCATACCCGATTCCCAATCACAGTCCAAGCTGATGACTATCACGTTCGTCGTATGTTTTCACAAAAACCTTTTCAGACGACCCTGCAGTTGTTTAAAATGCTGATTTTGAATTTAAATATCGTACATCACTCGCAGTCTCACACACCGTATAACATATTGCTGACATAAAGCGTATTCTATACTGTATTAAAATTAAATTCTTCATATTGTGTAAGTGGCCCTTTTAATGCTAACTAGGAAAATTTGCTTGTAAAAAAAGCCAGTGACCTGGCGCAGCCAGGTCCGCAAAACAAACATTCACATTAGTTTTTTTTACAATTATTCCATTTTTATTTTAAGATAATCAAAATCCGCCTAATTAAAAATAAAGCTTTAACCCGTGGAAGGCACACTTCTTTCATGCGCCCTCTATGGGCACACTGGTGCGACTTGTTTTTTTTTTTGCAATGTTAATTAACATACTGAACATATAATGAACATCTACAATATATTACACATATTTCCTTCTTTGTGCCTTCTACGGGTTAAGGTCATCTACCAGAGTAACACGTGACAAATTACATGATTAGATTTGGCAGCTTTATAATTTTAAAAATGTTAAGATTGCTTTGAAATTTTTGGAAATGTTTCAAAATATACATATTAGGGCACATCTCTCTAGTAATCACCCCAAGCGAAGATCCTCGCAGAGTCCTGATCTGAGGTTCCCCACTTGGGTCCATTAGTATGCAAGGTCTTTTGTTTCAGGCGTCATTCACTCTACTGACACTCTTCTTATTAACTATTTTCCACAATACTTTTCTGGCCTGGCATACTTCTCTAGTTTCTTTAACGTTCATGCATTTTTTCATGCAGGCTCTCGTGTTTCTATGGCTTCTTATATTCCTTATAAGTATGGTCTCATTGAGACATTCTAACCATTCTTTCCGCGGTCTGCCTCTGGGCACGCTGCTATTTACTTTGATATACTTGTTTATTTAGTCGTTCATCCTTCATTCTCGCAACATGCCCGAACCATCTTAACCGATACTCTTATCTTTTTCTTGATAGGTTCATGTCTCGCTGCCGTATAGTACGGTCGGTACAAATATAGAATTATGTATTGCCATTTTAGCCTTATTTGATATATTTTTACTTCTGAGAAGGGGGCCTAATCTACTAATAACTTTCTTACCTTCGTTTATGCGTCTATCTACCTCCTCATCTATCTTCCCGTCCCTAGTGAATAAGCTACCAAGGTATACGATAGTCGCAGGGCACGATGACAATAAATTAGTAAAAAGGAATTCTTCTTTTAAAGGTTTAAAGGTCAATAATTAATAAAATTCATTCATTTCGGGTTTTACTTACATTTGTGGCTGTTTCTTACCCAAAAAATTCAAGTGAATATTTATTTGCTATATTGTAAGGGGCCGTACTTATATTACGTAACGCATTTTCAACTGTCTCCAGACCTCCCCCCCTCTCTTTAACAATGGAACTGTGCAAAATTTACACAGAGTGCCTGATCTAACCCCCCCATGAGCTGTTACGTAATTTAAGTACGGTGCCTAAGGAACAAGTACTATTTTAATGGAAAAAAATAAACAAAATATGACCCTGCGCGATGCCTAGTTCTCGTGCGCAAAAAATCCTAACATTTAAAACAAGGTATTATTTAATATAAAAATGAAATTTTCTGAGGACCAAATTTCGTTGATGTTTTTATTTTCATCCATATACATTTTTCTAATTATAAAGCCAAATAACTAAAAGTTTGAAATTGATGTCAATCACTGTCTGGACATTATAGGATAACCTGTCTACTCAATCATTTCCAGGTTAGTACGACCGCAGACGTATTACAAGAGGAATACAGTCCAAGCATTCATCATGAATTTGTAACATTCTCCCTCGAAGAATCTCTTCCGCCCATGCCAGTCAGATCTGAATGGCCCCTCGACACTTTAAGAAGGACAACCCCTGTCTGATACAGTGTCAGGTGAGAATCCTCTAATTTATGTCTTTCATACATTATCAACTAATCTGACAAACAGAGATTTAAATCTCATTTAAAGAAGAAACTAATTTTAACTACTTTACTTTTTACTTTTCACTTCGAACAAAAAAATAGATTATACAATAGATAAATCTTCGAACCCGGTAAAAGTAATAAGAAAATAATTTTGTAATTCGTTCAATATCTTATGTAATATTCTTTTATTTAAAAATCAAGTTTTTAAATAATAAAATAATATTTCTATTTTTTTAAGTATGGTACATTTTTTGAATGTACAGCTTTTACTAGTAAGCAATGAAGAAAAATTTATTGTATCAAATATCCCTAACTCAGAGTTTATTTTCATTCTTTAACTTAAAGCAAAGAACCAAAGGATGTTATTATTTGTCTTTCATGGGAAAAATGTTGTTTTTTTGGTGTTTAAAATATTTTAAATTTGCAAAAAAATCCGAAGTTTATAAATCCGAAAAAAATTATAGCATGTTTCTTTGGTTGAAGCTGAAGAGATTTTAGGTTCAACGTCTTTAACTTTTTTCAAATGTCTTCGGATGCCTACCAACACATTTTTTTTGCCCTACTCTCAAATATTAACAAAATGATATTCTAAACAATTCAATCTGAAATCACTCTTTAAAGAAATACAAACTTCTTCCATTAGTGGATATTTTAACTGTCAAAATTTACTATCGATAGTGGCAGAAAATATCCTGTCAAGCATTAGAAGAAAAAAATGTATTTATGAGATTTATCGCATCTTTAATATTATATAGCGTTTCTGATTTACCATCGTTTAGAATCAGTAGAGTATTACTTAAGTTCCTCAAGTGATAGGTTCGATTGAAGTGGATCAAAAAACTGTTTGGATAGGTTTTCTTCATAGTTTTCGAACACACCGTGTAGTCGTAACTAATTGTTTTCTCGAGAAATTTTAAAATTTTGATTTGAACAACATAATACATTTTTTTCTAAGTTTTGATTTGTTTAAATCATTAAGGAGGACAAAAAATATTATTTTGGAAAACATTCGCGAATGTTAAATTTTTAGGAGTTCAACAACAATGACAGGCCACCTATTATTAAGACATGCACAAGACCGGTTACAATTTCCATATTTTTCAATTAGAAAAACGTAAAAAAAAATTTTTTTATGCCTTGAAATATAGAATGGATGAAATATTCCATCATGTATCCCAAAATCCCCCCTTATTAAATGAATATCTAAAGTTTTTTAAATTACAGGTTAGGATCGCAAAATTAGACCATTCAAAAGCGTTAGAAATATGATTTGTTATGCCTCGAATGTAATAATGGTGGTTTCAGAGATCTTTCGCAAATGTGTGACTTTTCATTTTTTAAATTTTAGGTGTACGTATAATAAGGGTCGTCCTGAGTGGTATTTTCGCGCCCTGAAAATTTGCCAATTCGCAATTATTTCCAACAGAATATCTTTTTTGTCCTAATTAATGATTTAGACAAAAGAAATTATGTTATTACGTTCATATGAACGTTCGGAACTGCAGATTCATGATATCTTGTAACACGAAACTGACCCAGTGGACACAAAATTTGGCGATGTCTTGACAACATTGTTACGACATATTCACGACAACTTTACGACATCCTATGTCCATGTCGTTACGGTGTCTTTCCGATAACGCAAAGACATCGTCAGATCAAACGACGTCTTTACGATATCATAAAGACATCTTAAGGACATGGACATAGGATGTCGTAAAGTTGTCGTAAAGATTTCGACAAATTTTGTGCCCACTGAAGATATACACTGGGGAGGGTTGAAAAAAATCCAAAATACGAAATCGTATGTCCGCTGTCGAAGAAAATGTTTTGAAAATGTACATTTCTGAAGGTAAGTTAAAACTACAAAATTTAAAAAACTCTGCAAATAAGAAATTTATCAAATATTTTTTTCAACTGCGGGTAACCATACCTATCAAATTCCAAAGTGATAGAAACAGCAAATTTTTTAAATTTCCATTTTGGTATTAAATGAAATTATCCTTCATAACTTCTTCTACTTTAAGAACAGCCAATGGCTGAGTCACTTTGGCATCATGCTTGCTTCAACAGCCTTATGTCACGAACTGCACAGTAAAAACAAAGCCTGAAGTTTACGCTGGACTTGTTTTCATTTTTATCTGAAATTAATTCGTTAGCTTGATATTGGTCTTAAAGAAAGATTTAATTGTCTTGCCTTAGTATGAACATACTTCGTGCTGAAAAAAGACTGCAATGAAGCTATTTTTCAGTCCTCGAAATTCTTAAGTTGTGGCGCCACACTCACGGCTCCATCTATACGACGCCATCTGCATAAAGTCGAGTTATGTGACACGTGCAATATCTGCAGTTTGTAATACCAGATAATATATTTTAATCTAACAAATATAGTGTGTTCTTTTAAGCTTTAAATTAAGACATTCAACCCAAGAGAAAACATTTTTATTTATCTTCAATTGAAAGCAAAAACACAAGTACACGAAAAAAAAGTTTTTTTATTAATACGGAAATGTGAAAACAATTTCGCTGCTTAGAATAAATATACTATCTTAAAAATGGTTTAAATATAAATTCTAATTTATAGTTAGTTAGTTAGTTGGAAGCTTCTAATGTGTTTCTTAAGGGTTTACATTTTTCTTGCACCATCTTCCTATTCCTCAACACACCTCCCACACACTTACTTGGTGGTGGGAGGGGGGACTTACAGTTTAAGGTGGGTTCCGAACCACCAAGAGCAACAGCCTAAAGTACTTAGAGAATCTTTTTCTCCAGAGGTACCGGTTTCACGACTCTCCGGAGATGAACAACTCCCTTGCTACGCTAGTGTTCACCGCATGGGCCACCGAGGCTCTTCCAGAGTGCGAGGCGGGAATCGAACCCGCAAGCCGACAGAGTGGGTCCTAAGCCTGCGCTTTAGCCCCCACGACCATCGTCCCACTTATTCTAATTTATATGTTTACAATTTATATTAAAGTACTTTCATCTTAAACAAAGAAATTGTTTTTACATTTCCATACTAATACATTTTTTTGGTCATATTCTATATTAATATTAACATCTGATTTTTAAATTCAGTTAAGGTCTTAATTTAAGTACATATTCTGCTTTGCGATCGAGAAATAGTTCATCGAAGGACTGAAATGCAGTCCAATCTCTGATTTGCAGTTCATTTTCAGTCTTTTTAACGCCTGAATTTCAGCCCTCTAATCATCTTATTTCTAGACTATTATCCTACGCTGAATTTAATCGGACATAGTCTACTTTCGTTTACATCTTTAAACCAGACCGCTCTTAAGCTCAAAATCAGACTTTGTTTTTAGAGTGTAGTGTTGGACCTTCATAACCTTCCGCTAAAATTGGTCTGCTTATGTGCAGGTTGTTTAACATAAGAACGATCTAGAAAAAATTGGAGAGACCAAGGTTTTGAAATTAGAAGTACAACGAATTATTTTAAGTCTAAGTTTGGAATTCATTAAAATTATCTTAATGAATTGTGGTTTAAAAATTGTTATGGGCATGTCTGAGGCTTTTCAGCACAGAAATACACAGTAAAAACAAAGACTGATATTAAGCTTAAGGCCGGTCTTGATTTAAGATGTAGACGAAAGTAGGCATGTCCGATGAAATTCAGCGTTGGATAATAGTGTAGAAATAAGGTGCCGTTAGAAAAACTGAAAATAAATTGCAAGGCAGAGAATGGGCTGAAATTCAGTCCTTGAAAGGACTGTTTTGAGATCGCAAAGCAGAATGTAGACATAAATTAAGACCTAATATAAATTTAAAAATCAGCTGCCTTGATTGCTTTAATTAAGTCTAAATTAAAACTAAAATTCAGGGCCAGGATACGCAAAGGCAAAAAATGTATTAATACGGAAATGTAAAAATAATTTCTTTGCTTAAAATAAATATACTTCAATATAAATTGTTTAAATATAAATTCGAATTTATATTTGAACAATTTTTACTGAAGTATGTTTATTTTAAACAAGAAAATTGCTTTCATATTCCCGTATTCCTAAAGAAACTTTTTTTGCTGTGTTCTTGTGTTTTTGCTTTCAATTGAATATAAATAAAAATGTTTTCTCTTCGGTTGAATTTCTTAAATCAAAGCATAAAGGAAGCTCAAAGGACGAAAAAAACATAAGTACACTGTATAATTATCAGATGAAAATATATTATCGGGTATGATTAATAGTATATATTGTACGGGTCACATCACTCGACTTATCGCATCACGAACTTATGCAAATGGCGTCGTATAGAGGGAGCCGCGAGTGTGACGTCACAACTTAAAACTTTCGATGACTGAAAACTAGCTTCATTGCAGTCTTTTTTTCAGCTCGAAGTATTTTCATCCTAATGCAAGGCAATTAAATCTTTCTTTAAGACCAATAGACTAAAATTCAGCCCAATTAGTGGCTTATTTTTGTTTTAAGACTCAGGAGGATTTTTTAAGTGCTATTTCCATTATTAAATCAAGTTACCGACTTAATTTCAGACAAAAATGAAAACAAGTCCTTCGTAAATTTCAGACTTTGTTTTTACTGCGTACACTATGCAAAATTGTATTCAATAACTAATTCCTGGAAAATGTGTTTTAATTTAAATTTCGATTCCTGGGTATGACTACAAAACTTTTCAAATACCCAAAAAACTTATTCTCCTATTTATACAGATTTAAAGAATTTTAGCCGCAAGCAGGGATGAGTTAAATAGGAATTTCCATCTATTAGAAAATGATTGTTTAACATTACTAAGAAATAGAAAAGCTTTTCTTGATTTTAAAAAATGTAAAAAAAAATAAAACTAAAGAAATTGTAAAACTCAGAAAACCATACATTTTTAAACATTTTTTTCGAACGCGGGTAACTAACCTGCATGTATGTAGATTTTAAATTATTCATGCATTTTCAGCATCAATAATACGCTTTTTGCGCGTTGTGGCGATTTAGAATTCCAGAACTTTTTATTTTTTACAAAATCTAATATGCACTACAATAAAATTTATTTCTCAAATCCACAGATATGCGAAGCTGATTGAAGGCTTCGAAACCGGCTCAAGCGACGAGCAAACAGAAGAAGAAATCGAAAATCAGAACGTAAGAAACTCATCTCAACCAGAAGAGAATTACGATTTCGACTGCGAAGAGAAAACAAAACTCTGTGACTAGTGAAAAGTGCGTCATAAATAGACTTTTAACAAAACTCAAAAGTGATCAAAGGACTCAAATCACAAAAAAACAGAAGACAAGCATTCATAATTTTTAAAATCGTGGGAAGAAATCTTCTTTTTAAGCTTAAGTTCATCTTAAGACTAAAACTTTGACTTAAAGCTCACTAAGTACAACGAGGAGCTTTAAAGACTGAAATTCTTCAGTGCCTCTGAAAATTTTCAAGAAAGATTAGCCCCAGGCACAAAACCCAAATCGTCGTCCCTGAGGCGTCTAGGTGTTCCGAAAATATTTTCAGATTGGGTGTGACGTTCCAAGGCAAATAAGAACTATTCGTTGACTCGAGGCTCTGCCGAGTTCACCAAAAGCGAAAGTAAAATCTTTTTTACTTTAACAGCTCAGAATGAGACTGAAACATATGTAGTGTAGTACACTTGATCGTAGATGTTTAAATATTACGTGTAGTTAACTTTTGTACACGTGAGACGTCCTTATTGATGAAATAAAATTAAACTGTTTCTTTGTATTTGTACACATAGTAAATGAGATAAAGAAACTGTTACATACGATTTTCATAATCGAAAAATAAAATTGTATTAAGACGACTTTGTTCTTAATTCCAAAATGAAAAACATTTATATAGAATAATTGAGGATTTTTATTTCCTTAAGTACTTATAGAAATAGTTACAAAGTATTCGATAAAAGTTGGCGTGAATATACATTTTAACATAATATTTAATCATTTTTACACAATAGTAATCTCCAAATGGCGTCGATAATAATAAAAATAGTTAACAGAAAAATAATCATATATAATTTCACGTTGAATCATGGATTGTAAAGGTCCCAAAATTCAAGAGTGAACATTTATTCGAACTTAAGCTAGATTATCTATTTATAATCTGTAAATAATATTCATGACATGTAATAATATCGTAATTATGCAGCAGCCTTGAATTGAAAATATATTAAAAGAGTGTCAAATAAATTCTATTTGAGTTAATAAATGTTTCAAAAAATCATGAAATAAACTAATCGCAGTATTTGAAATTTGATTATTTAATATTTAAGACGATTGCGAAGGTTAAGAATTACATTTTTTAAAATTGTATGTGAATTGCAATGGAAGATTTTAATAGTTCAAAAGTCCGAAATCGATGACTGGAAGTGACTAGAGATGCCTAGAAGTAGAAATATACGTCATTAAATGACAAGGAACATCAAAATGGAATATATACAGGGTGATTTCTTTAACTTGAAACTTTCAAATATCTCGAAAAATAGGCACTCTATGAAAAAATGTTATGAGTCAAAATTTAATCACTCTGAGGAGCACATACACTGATGTTAAAATGGGTTTCCCCACTTTACCCCCTGGAGTGGGGGTGGGGACCAGATCGAAATCTTAAATGGGAACCCCTATTTTTTATTACATATTCGGATTCTTTGGATAAAAATGCGCATGATTTGTCTCAAACATTTTTCTCGTTTTGAATTTGTTTTTACATTTTTTTCGAACTTGCCCCCAACCCCAATCCCAGGGGGCGGTGTGGGGGAACCGATTTTAACATCAGTGTATGTACTTCTCAGAGTGATTAGAATTTTGATTCATAATATTATTTCATAGGGTGCCTATTTTTCGAGATATTTGAAAGTTTCAAGCTAAAAAAATCACCCTGTATATATTATGCATATGTAGGACTTTTGAGGTGGATAAAAAGATATTGATATCACTTATATTCTATTAGGAGAATATGTCTCAAAATTCGTGGCACTTTTTTCTCGAAAGAAGAAAAAGGTAGCTGTGTCATATCTGTTAATTCTAAGAGCAGAGTTGTTTTTCATTTTACCATCATCATTCAAATTGATTGACAGTCAAATCCTGACCAATTCCAAAAAACAATGTAAACAGATTTCAATTTGAGATTCTTCTTCTTAAAGAGTTAGATTTTACATCTACATTGTAGATCAATTTTACACGGCCTACGATCTTTCTCTGTTTTAGTAAAGTTTTTTTGAAATGATAATTCCATATTCTCAGTCATTATTATTCAACTTAGCTCTACCGTCAAGTTACTTTTTTAAAGTGAAAATACAAGTATTTTTAAAACCAGTTCAAGATTTAAAATCAAAGGCCTATTTACTCGTATTTTTTCGTAATTTTATCATTAAACCATCTTCATCACTTTTTAGCGCCCTATGATAGTGGGCTCATCAGCCATGGCGATTTCTTCAGTTGGGGCCTTGTCACGTTTTCTTTTTTTGGAAAAGATTATGAAAGCACAGCCTGACATTAAGTTGATGATAAAGACGAGCCATGCCAGGACCAGAGAAAATCCGTAACATGTAATCGCATCCGGTGGGTGAATTTCGAACATGAAGTGCTTTTGATATTCAATAGAAGAAAGAAGTACTTGTATGACGACCATAACACAGGCACCTGCAAACATAAATTTAATTAATAATTATTTATGAATGAGCAAAATAAGTACATTTTTCTACTGCGATACTTTACATTTTCGGTATACTTATAAGCCTCATAACTAGAGATTTTTAAAGCCGAAATTCAAAGCCAAACGATTCTACATTTGAAGGATTTAAAATGTTTAGAGAAAATATTACAGATTTAACCGTTTAGAACCCAAATGTTCAGCATTATACAATTTTTAGTTGAAACCCTTTCAAGTTGAATAAGTTTTATTTCACAACATTGTAAATTCAACAGTATATAAAAATTAAACATTTAAAATAGTTCGATTTTAAAAGAGTATACTTTTTAAAATTAAATGAATACTCATTCAAGGCCTTTAAATTTTCCGTACAAATAATTAAAAAATAGCTTTCTTATAAAATGATTTTTGTAGCAATTTATTAGGATCTTCGAAAAAAAATAGTGGTGACAATTATAATATGTACATAATAGGTATATGCATATATTATATGATCAAACCCAAGAGCTAAACTCTTAGTTTTCTTTGTGAGTTGCCAAAATTAACAACCTAAAATCTTCAACGATTTTTATAGAATACTACTCCACGAAATATGACTTCTGTTTAAGAGCACCTGTTTTTAACAAAAAATTGATAAAGTTCGGAAAAAGGTTTGCTTTAAATAATTTATAACTCACTATACCGATGTATTTTGGCTCGCTAATTATAAATATAATAGCAAAAGCAGACGCTAATTTAATTTTCAAGGTCGAAACACCAAAAAGCTGTTTTTTACATCCATTCCAATGAGTCATATAAAAGTAAAAACATACACAAATATATATATATATATATATATATATATATATATATATATATATATATATATATATATATATATATTCTTTT
>JAAAKG020136454.1:1349-13197 GCA_010014905.2 Druon quercuslanigerum
AAGCACCCGAAAGGGAACCGAAGCCGGCTGCGTGCCTGTCGTTTCTGGGTATCGCTAAATGTAGGTTATTACGATGCTGGAAATCTTGGCCTTATGACAAAGTCATGGTACAAAGTTTATGAGCAATGAGATTAAATCAAACTCTTTCATAATTGCGAAAGGCGAGAGGACCAAAGAAAACAGAAGCCTGCTGCGTAAAACTATCCTAGATTAAGGTTTCAAATATGCGTGTATGTGCTTTTTGCTGAATTTTGGGTTTCTAGTTTTTTAGGATCTTAGATTTATGAGTTTTGAGGTTATAAATTTTGAGGTTATGGCTCTTAAGGTTATAGGTTATCGATCTCAATGTTATTGAACTATAAAGGTATAGTGTTATATGGCTCAAGGATTGATATTGTTGGGTTAAATAAATTCAAGATCTTTTTTGATGTTAAAAAAACGCTGACACGATGAAGAAAAACAGGTTTTAGATTTGGTTTTAGCAACCCAAAAAACATATAATCCACTTAGTCTGGTATAAGTAACCCATCTCATTATTTTTCAATCAAATTGATATAAGTTTTTTATTACTGAATAATAACTCGCATTATTAAAGTTGAAGAAAAATTAAAACGACGTGTTTTTGGATCAGAAAAAAGGAACAAATAAAGTATAAAGTTAAACTTTTTAAATGAAGTTTGAAAAGCTTTGGAGAATGGAGAAAGATTTATATTTTTGTCTACAAACGTACTTTCATTAAGAGCTTGGAGGAGGAAAGGAACAAATAAAGTATAAAGTTGAACTTTTTAAATGAAGTTTGAAAAGCTTTGGAGAATGGAGAAAGATTTATATTTTTGTCTACAAACGTACTTTCATTAAGAGCTTGGAGGAGGAGAATCAACTTAAATAAATCATTCTAGTTAACTATTTTGCGATCTTAAAGCAAAGTTAAATTAATAATGTGTCATAATTATTTCTTTATGTAAAACAAAAAATATCGATAATATCGATGTTTTTTATCAAATATAATATTAATATCAATACACCAAACGCTCGCTTTCAGTCACCCCGTTTTCAGGGTATATATATACATATATATATTCCGGTTGGTAACGAGTTAGGTGGTTTATATCCCCCCGAAATAAGTCCAAGGTCATTTGAAGAAAACCTCCGAAATTTGACTGAAAGCGAGAGTTTGATGTATTTTAAACCTGGATGTTCAACCGTATAATCTAGAAGTTAGTTTTTACCATCCTGGTTTACAATACTCATAATTTAAATTGTACGGTTTAACATTCAAATTGCACACTGCAAAAAATGATTACTGGTACCAAGTAAATTTTACTTTGTTGAAGTAAGTAGAAGTCCTGTTTATTTTCAAAGAAATATTTATTAGATGCAAATAGATAGGACCTGTTGGTCGAAGGAAAATATTTATTTGAATCAAAAAGCCCACCGATACAACATCTGTTTTACTGATTTTATCGTTTAGTTTAAATGTAGTGGAGTTTCTGTAAATAATTTATCTCATAAGCTGTATCGTTATAAACTTGTGGGTTCAATGCAATAATTATTTCATTGTATGTATCGATTAATGTTAAAATTAATAATAAACACTTTTATTAATAAAAGCGGATTAGATTCACTCCTAAATTTCCGTCTATTTAATCGGCGCATACAATGAGAACAAACTGGTACATGGATTATGAAACGTAATTCAAGAATTTTGTTATTTTGATATTAGAATTTTCCTTTATTGGAAAGTTTCAAGAAATTTTCATTGAAAAAATATAAAAATTGGAATCTTCTAATGAAAAAGAGGACAGAAGATATTAACTGATTAAAATTCATTTTTCTGTTTTCTGATTACGATTCTGCTTTCGAATAAGTCACAGACTTACACGCAGTTAGTCCTTTTTTTTAAGTGACTCATTATCAGGAATAGTGTATCTTCGAAGTTCAAATATCCGGTGTGCGTTCGCATAGAGTTAAGGCCGAATAAATCATAATTGTTCAATTCCACATCCATATCCGTCAGGAGAAAGAAGTACTGGAAGAAAATCCATGGCTATGGCAGGAGGAGAATTGCTCCTGGCAGGCGGCGACATGGTTCTGGCAAGAGGAGAATGCTCAGAAAGAAAAATAGGCCTATCAGGTGAATTATTTCTTTCAGAATTAGAAGCCGAAGATCCAACATGAATAGCACCAGGAACAGGTTCACCATTAGGTAAACAGTCCAACTGTAAACTCAGCTCTGCAAAAAATAAGAGTTTTTTTAGGAAAGAACCCCACACTTGGGAACTTTTTAAACTGCGCTTGTGTCACGTCGACAACCCGATTGCTCACAGTTAGCGCGCAAATTTTAAATTATATAAACATATACATTTAATATTTTTTAAAAATAACGATTGAGAAATGCCCAAATTGAATTTTCATAATCCTAAAATAAGATTTTGGAGTGACAGATACAAAAAATTCTATTTTAATGAAAAAGAGGTAATGAATTCTGAGTTCAGAGAAATTAATCATTTTTGTTTGTCTCTGTCAAATTTAAAAATTAAATTTTTGCTTATTTTCGACAATGTGACTTCAAATAAAATCAGTAAAATTACCAAAAATGAATTAATAATAATTAATTACTATACTAATAAATGTTATATCATACATTTTTTAATAACTTGAAGAGGACCTAAATTACAAAAAAGTGATTTTTTATTTAAAGTAATTAAGTTTATGAATTACACCAGTAATGATCTTGTTTAATCTTGAATAATAATAGTAATTTCATAACTGCTCTGAATTAAGAAAGTTGAAATTTTTTATTTTTAAAGTATTTATTTCATTTGAAAAGGAATAAATGGGTTTCAGGTAAATAAATGTAAAAAATGCATTGGTTTTAAATCAAAAAAGATAAAATGTCAGCCAAAATTTAAACAGATAAATTTGTAAGTTAAAAAAATTAATTTTTAGTGAAAAAAATTAATTTTAAGTTCAAAAATTAATTTTCGACAAAAGAGATGCACTTTCAACTAAGATAATTGAATATTTAACTGAGATAGTTGAGTTTTAATCCAAAAAGATAAATTTACAACAACAGTGACGATTTTCCACTAGAACCACTGAATTTTCAGAAAATATATAAATAATCTTTTTTAGTTTCTTGTCTACATTCTATAAATTTACACAAATTTTCTGTTATACTGTGACTAATTAATTACTGTATAAATATTATAATATTTATACTATGAAAAATATTTTTCAATAGAAACTAAAACATCCTGTTACTTTTTTATTAACATTTTGAAACATTTAAAATGCTAGATTAAAAAAAAGCTTCGTCTCTTCCTGAAGTCAGAATTAATAACACTTTTTTCATGAAAATTGCATTATTGTTTCATCTGTTACTCCAAAATTATAATATAGTATTATGAAATTACTTTGGATGCATTTTCCAATCATTATTTATCATAAATATTAAATATGAATATTTATAGAATTCAAAACCAGCGCGGTAACAATGACTAATCGGGTTGTTGGCGCGGCGCAAGCGCAGTTGAAAATCATCCATAGATTGGGAAAATAAATGTTAAAAAAATAAACACATTAAAAAAAAATTTTATTCATAAAAAAAATTATTTTCTAAACAAAAATATAAGAATTAAATTTTTAGTTTAAATAAATAATTTTGAAACAAAAAAATTATTTCTGAACAAAAAAATTCAATTTTAAACCACAAAGATGATATTTCTACTAAAAAAGATACAGTTTCAATAAAATATATAAATTTTCAACTAAAAAATATAAGCTTGCATACCAAAACTAAAGTAGTTCAATTTTTAGTAAGAAAAGTAAATTCTAAACAGCAACAATTTCGAACGAAGAATTTTTTTCATCCAAAGAAACTAATTCTTAATAAAAATAGAATAGTTTAATTTTGTACGAATTTGCCGCCAAAAATTGAATAGTTAAATTGAATTTTGAACTTAAAAGGTTTTTTTCACAAAAAAATTAAATATTTAAATGTTAAGTTACTTAAATAAATTATCAATAAAAAAGAAACGAGTTTTCAACAAATAGTTCATTTTTTATCTGAAATAGATAAATTTTTAAATAAAAATATAAGTTTTCAAATCAAAACCTGAATTTTCTTAATAAAAAACCCGAACTTTTAACTAAACTTTTTTTTCGACCAACGAAATTAATTCTTTACCAAATAATAGAACAGTTACATTTCATACAAAACGTAACATTTAAAAAAAATAATTCTAAATAACAAAAAAATCATTTTAAACCAGAAAGATCTATTTTTAACCAACAAGAGAAATTGTTTTCAAGAATAGACCAATATTTAAAGAAATACATGATTTTTCAACCAAATATTTGTATTTTTAAAGGAACACAAAATTTTATATTTCAATAAAGTACAGGAATTTCAAACCAAATATTTGAATTTTCAACTTGAGAATGTAATTTTTGAACCAAACATGTACGAGTTAAATTTTCAGTTACAACAATAAATTGCACCAAAATGATTAATTTTTAACAAGGCATTTTAAATCTTCAACCAGAAGAGATTATTGTTTACCCAAATAGTTTTAATTTTTATCATAATAATAAAATTAACTACAACTTTTGTTTTTCGAATATATATATATATTTATTTTGGGTTATTTGGATTGTTTTTTAATTACTGTGTTTTCCTTTAATAATAAATTTTATAAACAGTTATCAGGTGTCTAATAGGATTTCCTTTATCTCTTATAGTATCAAATTCGGTTATGAAAGAAGTTGAAAAAAGAACCTTATCTAGTTTATCATTTAAACCGATGAAAACATTTAATGTACTCTTGAAAACAAAAACAAAAAAAATTTTAAAGTTATATTTGCAAATTCAAAAAATACCTAATGGGCATTTAATTGCAAACTGGTATAAGAAACTAACTTTGTCTGGTTTTTGCTTAAATCACGAATGCCATCATTTGTTCAGTTAAACGATAGGGTTGATAAAAGGTTTGGCGGACAGATGTAATCACTTAAGTGATATAAAATGTAGAAAAGATAATTTAGACCAATTAAAAACTACCTTACAATTAAATAATCACCCCGTGCCGTTAACAGAGAACGTCATTTACCTTACCATACGTTCAAGGTCTTTCTGAAAGATTAAGGAGACCCTTAAAGATTTCTAAAACAATAGAAAATCTGCCTGATGTTGTTTATTTAATAAAATACATTGGTTGTCACAAACACTATATAGGTGAAAGTGTCAGGAGATTGAAATTGAAATATTTCAACACCTCAATAAATTTAAAAACTGAAATGTTGGATAGAAACCAAATTTAACAAAGCATTATGCATTACTTTTTATATTCTTAAGCTTTGGCGTGCTTTTTCATCAGAGGTTTTTTAAAAATTTTCACCTCTACAATTACGACCGCTTTTTGACTCAGGTATGTTTCAAGATTTAAAATTGGTTTAGTTTTTGTTCAAACCAATATCCTTTTTACGACACTAATTATTGCGCCTTTCATGCTCATAAATGTTATTTTTAATTAATTATAGATATGTGTATCGACACTTGAAAAAAACCCGCAACGTTGGTCGAAACGTTGAGGATTTTTTTAAAAAGAAATAAATATATTTTTGACATGTTATTTCGGATGCTTTTATTTTGACTTCATTATTGAACGTAAGACTAAATACATTGGTGAATTTAGCTGACATATTAACTGAAAATTAAAACGGTCGAAGAAAGGAAAAACAGTTTTGGATCAGTCATCATATTTAGTTTTCATCAAGCGACTGACGTTATGAAAATGACGTTAAAATTAAGAGATAATTATTGATTATGTAATTTGTGTCGAAAAAAAGCTTAAGAGGTAATTAAGCAACAGACAAATAATAGTGATAATACTTATTTTGATGAAAATGGTAATAGCGTAAGTGACCATGACGATAGCTCAAGTGACAATGACAACCATAATCAGACTGACAGCGAGAGTAAGACAACTGCCAGTTTTTTGAGTTATTTATTCAAAGTCTCCTTCTCTGCATATTTGTTTGTGGTTATTTAACACATTTCTAGCAACCACATATTTGATTATTTTCTTTAAGGTTCCATTTCGTTTAGTAGCGAACTCACAGATTCACAATCAAGCTCTGCTTTACAAGTCAGCACTGCCACTCAATTACCAATAATAAATTTTGCATTACAATTGATAAATCAATCACTGATTCCGAAAAAAAAATGAAATAATAATCACTTTATAAACAACAAGATAAATCAGATTTCCGATAGTTTGTTAAAGGTTTCGAGTAATATTAAAAACTTTAAATTATTTTTGAAATTTAAAGACTTTTCGCAGATTCTTAGGATATTTTCAGAGCACGGCGAAGCAAGGCAATTGGAAAGTGAAGGGCATCGAAGAGGCTGGACCGCCCAACACTACCTAGCGTTGAGCCTCTTCCCTGAAAGGAATCCGACTTTAGCTGGCGCTGCTTAAGTCGATTGAGCGAACGGCAGCATCATCAGAAGAAGGCCCTTGTTACCGTTACGGTTAGAAGTGAAGGAGCCTCCGAGGGAGGACAGAGGGCTTCCCTTGCGAGTCTTTACGACTGCCCGAATTGGTAACACCCCTGAAGACCTTACTCTAATCGAATGGCGGAGCCTCCCGAACAATCATTGGAGATATTGGTTTGGTCATTGCAGAGAGATATCAAGCGATCCTGCATCCGACACAGAACCAGGCAGTTATGACTACAGACGGTGTGGTCAGCCAATTCCAAGCCACGTTTTATATACCTGTTAAGATTAATCGTGTTTCGCAAATGATGAAGATTCATATTGTCTCTAGCATGTAACAACAACTATTCTTGGTTATGAACTTGATTCACACATTCGAAATCGTACACGATGGGAGTAAGCGAACATGGTACATGTCGGACTACCCGGAGTTAGTCCATCACTATACCGAGGAAGGTACCGAGTTGGAAGTTGAGAAAAGGGATGAAAATCTAGCAACATTAGACCAGTGTTCTTCCTCAGATAAATTACAGCTGAGGAGCGACAAGAACTGGACACGGTGTTTTCTAGGATTGTTAAGCCCCCTCCTGAGGTGCTTCCAACCACCGACGGTATCATTCATACCATAGACGTCAGGAGACATCCACCGCTAAAACAGAGATATTATCGAGTGTCCCCGAAGGTGTTGAAAAATATGCAAGATGAGGTGACCCTAAAGTTAACCGAGGGCATCGTGAAACCATCAAAAACTGGATGTTCCAGTCCTGTAGTAATAGCCTGAAAGGCAAACGGGACATAGATTTTGCGTGGACTACCGTTGGCTGAACAAGATCGCCAAAAAGGATGCATACCCCTTGCGAAAGATGGACATGATCCTTGAGCAACTTCGCTCAGCGAAGTAACATTCCAGCGACTTGTAGACTCCCTCATAGTGCCGGAAATGGAGCTTAAAGTCTATGCGTACCTCGATGACATAGTCATTGTTAATGAGACATTTAAGAGTATTAGGAATGGGTAGCTCGAATCATAGGCCTCTCATAGGGCGTCGGACTAAAGATTAACACAGGGAAGTGCCAATTTGGGAGACTAAACGTACGTTATCTCGGGTTCCTCGTTAACCAGAAGGGCTTGCAGGTCGATCCGGACAAAGTCGAGCCCCTTTTCTCATACCCAGCCCCAAGAATAATCGAACAACTGACACGGATCTTGGGAATGGCGTCTTCGTACCGCCGTTTTATACCCGACTTTGCGACTTACGCAGAACCATTAAACAAACTGCTTAGGATGAACGTCCCATGGGCCGTCTTAAAACAGACTCAAGACGGCGTTGAAAGGGTGCCTTTGCAAGTAGGACGATGTAGGATGCAGAAAGAAAATACTTGGTTAGGGAAAAAGAGTGTTTAGCCGTGATCTGGCTGGTTAGGAAATTTCGGCACTATGAAGAGGGGTTTCACTTTACAGTGGTCATCGATCATAGTTCGTTGCAATGGTTACACAACCTTCACAATGCCCCCTTATTACACAACCTTCCCCTTATTCTTTGCATGTGCGGGTTACGATTTGAACACGCGCGCGCTTGGGCTAGCATGAACCTTGGTGACATCTTGGGACATCCCGAAACAACAAGCCTTGAAGGGATAACCCCCCCCCCCCCTCCCCCGAAGACCATGAGAGCTAACTGGACGGGGCAACCCGAATCCGATCCAGGGGGGGGGGCCTTGTCCGGTCCAACGGCAACGGAAGGGGAGGTAAAGAAAGAGCCGAGACCCAGGAACTGGCTAAGGAAGCACCAGTCCACTGGCAGTAACCGGCGGCCAAAGAAGAGGACGGTCATGAGGAACTTGTCGGCAAGACCAGGGAACCGTCCAGTAGGGACAACCCGGCACAAACAGCAATACGGGACGGGACGAGTGACGAATTTTCGGAAGCTAAGTGTCACGTGCCGAGCAAATAGGCAAGGGTAGTATGGAAATTTGGAAAGGGAGAGATCAGAGTGCTGATTATGTCAGGGAGCTAAGGCCTGACAATTTATTTTTGTTTGTGGGTACGTTGTCACTTGTTAGCTCTATGGGAGCTGTGTTAATATACAGTGTTCAAAAATAAAAAGGATGGTCAGGTAAAGTATAAATTTATTATAAAATCACAGAATGGGTAAATAGTTACAAAATATTAATTTATGTATACTTTTCTCTTCACAAAAAGGCGAGAGAGAGAGAGAGAGAGAGAGAGAGACAGAGAGTTGCGTAGTCGATTGTGTCTCTGTTGTTGTTGTAGGGCAGTGACAAAACCCTACCGGATGGTTGTTGAGTGAACACAATGCACAAGCACGGCCCTAAGGAGCTGCCCAATACACACTTGAGTTCCTATCACGAATGTGAACACATCGGAATTTATTCGAGAAAGACTCAGTTAACGATGACCGGCAGTCTCAGCCGACGGGACTTAGTACTCAACTCGAACACGGTAATTGATTTGCATTTGACTTTGATAGTACGCGCCTTTGTCAATCTGGTTCAGTAGACGTTGATGGACTGGACAGTATAACTGTTAGACTGAAGACCCTTCTTTAGGGAAGAATCGGGGTTTATATAGTTCGACGTCCCCACTTATGAGCACATGCAGTGTGTCGGTAAAACTGTCACGGATGGAGAATATTTACGTCTACTGAGACTATCGGTTATTTGATAGTCGCGAGTCTTGCTATGAAATATGATGACTAACGGCTGCCGCTGTCCGCAGTGATCGGCAATCGCATATCTCTACTCTTTGCCTTTCAGGAGTATGATCATTAACTTAACCATAGATGATACCTCTAGTCAGACACTTTAGATTACAGTGTGTCTGACCATATATCGGTTCTTCCACTAAGTGGGTTACTTATTAAAATGAACTGAAGTATCAAGTTAAAAGATTCTTACTTAATGAATAAAGCGTGTGTATTCATACATAATGTATTTAAATTGTAATATTTTTAAACCACCTGAAATATAAATAAATTGATGATAGTTATAATTATGGTTATTCTCTAATGGTAGTATCGGCGGTTACAGTTACAATGATCAAGCATCGGTATTCGCTCAGGTCTTATCCCTTTTTGGTAACACAGTATGTATCTTGTGGTATCTATATTACCGACCTGCATTAGTTCAGTTACCATATTTAGGTTCATTGTCAGAGAGAACCGTTATTGCGCGCATGTACAATTGGTGTTACTACCAGCTTTCGAGTTGATTAAGGTAGGTTTGCGCCTAATTTTAGTCTTATATCAAAAAATGTATAATTTTCTGGATGTAACATTCCTCCCTCCTTAGAATTATCATCTTCCTCGATGATTTTAATTCATTTATAATTTCTCTATTTCTTAACCTACTCCTAACATATATAGAGGTCTAACATGAATTTATTATATTTGGTCTATGAGGCAACTATGCGATTAGCACATTATTTATATGATGGTTTTATCATGGTCTTCTAGTGTCAGTTTTTACGTGTATTATGATCTGTATGTAAGTAAGTGACATGCTTCTAACTAGTGCGTGACTTGTTGAGTATATTCTTACATTCTCCTCTATGATTCCTCTTGTGTCTTTTTGTCCAGAATTATGTGTGTGTATTGGTACTAAAGGCATATTTCCGTATTTCAGTTTTTCTTTTAAATTTTATGTCTTTAGTTCAAGTTTTTAGTGTATGCTTATTTTCCTTACCCCTTTTATGAAAATTTTGACCTTGTATTTTAAATTTGCTAGATTATTTGTCACTGAGATTGAGTTTATAAAAGTTTATTTTTCTTTTAACCACGTTAAACCTCTATAAGTAATAGTGATTAAATTATTGATAGTTTAAGCTTATAGTTACTTGTATTTATAACGTGGCTATAGATATGCGCTGCGTTCTTTCTGGTGGATCTGCGCTGGTGTAGGTTCTTTGAAATGCGTTTGTTTACAGGCTTGTGTGTACAGTGCTATTCATGGGTGTCGCTTCTTATTCACTGCAGGCGGACGTATATTGCTTATCATATTTTTGCTTGGTCTAGAGTCGGCGGCCATCATGATTATGGGCGTTTCTCTACACATTATGTTTTTTAATCACGGTTTCTTATCTCGAGCGGATAGTGTTCGTCAGGCGAGCGACCATGGTCTGGTCATGCACTGTCACATCACACATCACACATGCACTGTGGCTTTGCGCTTGTCCTCTTCTCATCGTCTTGTCGGCAGACGGGTGTCTCGCTACTGGTTTTCTCTGGTCACTGTAGGTGGGGCCTGACTTTTGCAATATAAAAAGGAATAAAATTGTGGACTGTTTCTTTGCCTATATTTGAAAGGTTTAATGAACTGTCTAGTTCAATATATCTCTAATCAACGTAATATGTATATGTATAAAGAGTGATAAATTGTTACCAATAATTGGTTCCTGAGGTGAGCGTTTGTGTTTTTCCTTCTGTACAAAGAAATTTATATTAATATGATTAGTGTGGATGTTGGTGGTATGATTTTAGCCGTTCGGTTATATTTATGTATTCGAATCGTTCCTTGTCATAACGAAGTGGTTCGACATGCGTTGCGCACTCTACCTTATGCGAAAGGCAACTCTTCAGCAATAGTTATTTGTTCTAAAACACCTGCAGTTTTACTTTCTTCACTAGTTCTTTCGTGTAATTCTTCCGGAGGTGTAGGTTTACTTGTTTTCTTTTTATCCAGGGCTATGATTGAATTTAATTTTTGACCGAATTCCGTTTCACTATCTAGTTCAAAGACATTGGTGTCTTCTATGGTAAATTTTCGTTTTTATCGCGTATTTCTATTATCCATTATCTGATCCTGCGCAAATTCGGCTTGTTTATTGATAAAAGAAATAGGTTTTGACGGGTTCGTATGTGTAACTAGATAATTTTTCCAAAATTAAATTTTAACTTTTTCTTGATGAAGGTAATTTCTTCCTAAAATTCCATCTCTACTCAGAGAAAAATCTGTTACGGCAACTCACCATGGAATTTTCCATAAGCAGTATTATTGTGCGTATAGGGCCGACGAAGTGGTGAAAGAACGACCACGCCGCAAAAAGTTGAAACCAGTGGGCTTCGGCTAGGCCCGGGGATTTCGCCGAAGTCAGAACCATGCATAATCAAAATCACGCACGCGTGGCAGCCAAAACGCTCTTAAACTAATTCCAACGGTATTAAACATAGATTAAGAAAGGGTTTTTTTTCTTATGCGATGGAACCAATGTCTCCAGAACGTGGGATTTTTCGGCCCCCACCACTCTTCCATATGGGAGAAATACATTCTCACGCAGCGTGTCGGTGAGGCGGCTCTGCTACATGCTGTGAAGACCAGCCGAAAATGC
>JAAAKG020136455.1:0-10353 GCA_010014905.2 Druon quercuslanigerum
TTACCGCGATTTCGCTGGGATCGGGTGCAAATTTTCAGATTAGCACCCGATCCCGGCGAAATCCTGCGGTTGTCCTTCTGACAAATAGTTTAATTATATATATATATATATGATGCTTTGAAATTAGTATCTGAATTCAGTTAAAAAAATTATATGTACAAATTATTAAATAATTGTTATGTTATGAACTAACTAATTAATTATAAAGAGATTCTACTTGAATTTATATTTTTCAGAATTAGTTAAACGCTTACAATTGATTAAATATAAACAAAAAAAGGTTCAAATTTAAAAAAATATATAATGTGAAAATTATTTAAATGATTTAACGAAAATATTTTTTAAGCTTAAAATTATATGAATTTAAATGTAAAGTCATTTATAATTTATTAATTAATTTTGTTGAAACTTAAGTTTTCTGTAATTATTTCAAAAGCAAGAAAAAATATTCAGAATTTAAATTTAAGTTTTAAAACAATTATAAGGTTTTTATTCGATTTTTTTAATGAAAATAATTTTTTGATGTTTGTTATGTTGTGATATATGTAATTAATTTTTAGATAATTAATTTTGACTACAATATTTAATGACAAAGATTAAATTTAAGACGTTTTTAATTCAAATAACATAGATTGATTTTTTTAAATTACGTCATTGAATATTAGGCATTATTTTACAATAAAGTTTTTTTTTCTCGTTAGAATACTTCTATTACAGTTATATATTTTTCCTGATACTTATGAAGTGAAATCAGTATCTAAATTCAATTTTTAAAATTATAATTAAAAATATAGAAATGTGTTTTCAAATATAAAGAAACAATAATGTAAAAATTATTAGAACGTTTCAACGAAAATTATTGTCTAATGATTTTTACGTAGTGAACTGATTAACGATTAATTAATTGATTCTATAAAAACTTATAATTTATGGAATTAGCTTAAAGCTTTATTAGTAAATTAAATTTTCAGAAATGATAGTTTAAATTTGAAAAAAATATATGAAGTAAAAATGATTTCATTGCTTTCATGAAAATTATAATTTAATGCTTCTTATATTGTAAAATAATTAATTAAATTATTGTCTAATGATTTTGACGTAGTGAACTGATTAACGATTAATTAATTGATTCTATAAAAACTTATAATTTATGGAATTAGCTTAAAGCTTTATTAGTAAATTAAATTTTCAGAAATGATAGTTTAAATTTGAAAAAAATATATGAAGTAAAAATGATTTCATTGCTTTCATGAAAATTATAATTTAATGCTTCTTATATTGTAAAATAATTAATTAAATTATTGTCTAATGATTTTGACGTAGTGAACTGATTAACGATTAATTAATTGATTCTATAAAAACTTATAATTTATGGAATTAGCTTAAAACTTTATTAGTAAACTAAATTTTTAGAAATGATAGTTTAAATTTGAAAAATATATATGAAGCAAAAATAATTTGATTGCTTTCATGAAAATTATAATTTAATGCTTCTTATATTGTGAAATAATTAATCGATTATTAGATTATTTATTTTTTTAAATAATAAATTAAATAAAGATTAAAATTTAGTTTCTTAAAATTAGGTAACATTATTTAATTATTTATTCAAAGATTATATGATTGAATATTGGATAAATTTTTCACAATAAAAGTTTATTATTTGTCATCTGTAAATTTGTTAAAAAATTTTTCTAAAATTAGTATAAAGGGTTATTAACAAATCAACTTTTCAGAAATAAAACTAAGAATTTAGAAAAATGTAGAATAAAAGTTACTTCAATCATTCACTGAAAATAATTCCTTAATGCTTTTTACGTTATGAGTTGATTACTTACTTATTCTCTGATTAGTTTTTTTACAATATTTAATACCATAAAGATTGAATTTTTATTATTATATATTAAGCAACAAAAGTTAATTATTTATCTTAAGATTATGAGATTAAATATTTGATATAATTTGTATCACAAAATTTTTTCTTTATTTTTAATCCATCTCTATTACAATTATATGATTTTCTGAAATGTTTATGATGTTGTGGAATGAGTATCTAAATTCTTCTGAACCGCTTTTCAAAAACATTTCCGTGTATTAAACTGCTTTTCATGAAGTGGAATATAAAAAACATTTCTCCCTCCAACTTAAAATAAAAAGCCAAAATAAATTTTTTAAATTTATTAACAAACAGGCATGATATAAATAATACAAGAATTTTCTCTATGAATTATTCTCAACTTAATTTTTTAAATTTTAGTTTGAAAAAGGTATGCAGGCTTGAATTAAGGATCAGATTTTATTTTTAGATCACTTGTAGTTCACGAAAAGTCAAAGCATTCGATTGAGCACAAATATCTCTAGGAATCCACAGAGATTGGTTCATTCTGCCCACTGAACAGCTTTATCGTATTTGCTGCAGTGTCCAAGTGAAGGATTATCTGTCCATTTACTGCTGCATTAGCGCATTATTGGATTCTTATATCTACATTAGGGTTACCAAAAATAATAAAATTTTTTTGGCAGTCTTCTATTGTCCTTCATTGTTTGTCAAAAAAAAGTTGTAAATTTATATGAATTCTTAAAAGTCTTTAACTAGTGATCCAAGGACTTCAAATTAAAAAAGAGTCCACTTTTTTCATTAAAAAATTATTTAGACACCGTCCATAATAGGGAAATATATTTTCGTAAATAAAAATTATTGTCCATAATAGATTGAATTTAATATATGAAAAATTTTGAATCAATAATATTTCAAATGAAAATATATTGCATTTTTAACAAATTAGTTAAATTTTTAGCAAAACAAGATTAGGCGTTGAAATCAAAATTAATTTTTTTCCAAATATTTTCACTTCAATTCTGACAGATAAGCTTTTAGGCTAGGGATACATTTTGTACAAAAAAGTTGGACTTTTAAACAAAATTGTTAAATTTTCAAGCCGAAAAAAAAGAATAATATAGTAATTATATAATAAAATAAAATAAATAAAAACAGTTAAAATTTCTCCTAGAAAAAAATCAAATTTTCATAAATAGTAATTAAATTCTTTAAAAAATATTCGAATTTTTAATCTAGCTGAAGTTGCATATATTTTCGACCAAAATGTCGTATAAAAATAAATTAAAATTCAATTAAAAGTACTTGCATTTTTAACTATATATATGACCATTTAAACCAAAAACATTAAGTTTTTAGAAGTCTGGTGCATTTTCAATCAGAAAAATAAATTTTGACCCAGAAAGGTGAATTTTTAATGAAGAAAGATGACTTTCTTTACCACGAAAGATAAATTTACAATCCAAAAAGAAGAATTTTTAAATATAGGTTAAATGTTCGAGCAAAAATGAGGAATTTAACAAAATTTGGTAATTTTTGAATAAAGTAATTAATATTAACAAGGTGGTTAAGCTTTCTACTAAATAGCTGGATAGGGAACATAAATAATAAATTTTCTGCTAAAAAGACGAAATTTCAAATAATTACATAAATTTTCCACAAAATATTTTAGTTTTTTAAACAAAAAAGGACACTTTTAAACCAAAAATGCAATAGTTAAACTTTGTTGACATAAAATTAATTATAAAAAAAATGTACAAGAGAGAATTTTCTATCAAATTGTAGAATTTTTCACTCAATTGTTAAACTATCCAGATAACAAGAATTGTTGTCTACAGGAAAGTAAAATTGTAACAAAAATTAATAATATTAAGGTGAAAAATTCATTTTTAACTAACAGGGAACGAACTTGAGCTTTAACGAGTGTTTCACTTGAGTTTTTAATCTATAAAGATCAAATTGTAAACAAAATCTACTTAAAATATAAATTTTTTTAAAGAAGCTTAAATCTTAAAGTAATAGTTGAATTTTTAGACACAAAAAGATCGTTTTTTGTATAAAATGTAGCACATAATTTCTGGAACGTTCTTAAATTTATGTTTATCACACTTTCGAGATGCACATAAAAAACTTTTTTCTTATTACAACGAAATGATTTTTTAACAAATAAAAATGAATTTTTTACAAAATAATTTTAATATCTAATAAACTGTTTCATTTTAAAATATTTCAATATTATACTAGATTATTTAATTTTCTTATTAACGCGATGAATTTTCTGAAGAAAAATGGGTCATTCAATCAAAATTTCAATAAAAAATGTTTCCATTTATATTTTCACTATAAAATTGCTTTTTTAAATAAAAACAGTTTAGTTTTTAAAAAGACAAATTTCCAACCAACTTGCTCAATCTTAAAAAAAAATATTACTTTAATTTGCAGAATTCCTAAAAATAAAAGCGTGAATTCGACTAGGAAATTTTAACTACCAAAGAAAATTTGGTTATCCAAATTTGGTTGCTGGGTTCTTAGGGATTTTAAAATTGATTTAAATCTCATTTAAATTTCCTAAATTTTGAATATAAATTTTACTATCAAAAATAGAGTATTAAAATTTTAAGTTAAAAAAATCCATTTTTAACCAGAAACATATATTTTAAAGAAAAAAAAGATATAGTTTATATTTCAATCCCAAAAGATAATTATTTTAAATATAGAATAGTAAGATTCATCCCGAAAGAGTCAAATTAAATTTTTTATTGTATTTTCAAGCAAAAAACATTAAATAATTTCATAAATAAAGAGTAAAAGTTGGGATCAAGACGATTAATTGTGCTAAATAATTTATGTATTTTATGCACGCCCCCTGATAAAAGTTCGATGATGACGTTAGAAATATTTACATTTAACAATTTGAAATTCGGTTTTCGTCCTGTAGCCCGAGTAAAATTTATTCGACTTGAGTTCGACTTGGTGATGTCTTGAGTTCGTCTCCAAGACGTCTATGTTTGGCTGCGTCTAAAAACTGAATCGACACAAAAGCCTTCATCTTACTTTTATGGTCACAAGAGGTAAGAGAGCATTTACTTGTCTCAAGTTTAGCCTTTTATTGGCTAAGACGACGTTTACTTGTCTCAAGACGAGTCTTGTCTTGGCTGAGGTAGTCGAACGTTTTCAACTCATGAATGATATTAAAATTGATAAATTCGCAATTATTAAATTAGTTATTTTTAATTAAAAAATTCAGATTCTGTGGGTCTGGACAAGTATAACCCTTACAAATTTTCTTCAACAAAATTAAAATTGTAACTTTCTAAAAGAACCTCCTCAACTGTTAGAAATACGTTAAAACAAACAACATTTTCCGTATCCTCGTCAAAGATGTATAATATAGACGAAAATCCATAAATAAAATATACAAGATTTTTTAATAATTAATAAAGATTAGCTCTTATTACAGTGAGATTTACCCTTTTTTAGGGAAGGTATACACTCGAAGTTATAAACCGCTAGTTATGGAGTAACAAAAATTCTATTTAAGACATAAATATATTTCTTTAAGACATATAACCTTGTCTCCAAGGCATAAATTTAAGTCTGGCTTTGTCTAAAAAATGAGACATGCTGAATTCGATCTTTTCGACTTCAGCATGTCTTGTTATTGTTAATATACCGGCTTTTTGTGTAATCTAAATAACTTTTTCACAATTATGTCAGAAAGTTATATTGCCCAATATAAACTAATCAAAATGAGAGTGCTATCTTTAGATGGAGGGAAGAACCCTTCATAAATGATATAGAGTTTAAGGATCCCGGGGGATAAGATCGTAAGAGTCAAATTTCGGAAATGCGTTTTATCGGCTCAAACCAATATTATTGATCTATCTTATATTATAGTCCGATTCAAAATTGGATAACAATATTTTTTAATGGAAAAATAATATTAATTTTTCACAGAAAAATGTGAACAGTTTTCGATCTACAAATAAAATTAGTTTAATAAAAAATGTGTGCAAATGGATAAAGAAAATTGTTTAGCCGCTTACGATTTTTTACAAAAGAAGCAAAACTGCTCAAGCTTCGGGTTAGGAAATTTTATTTATTTATTATATATCTTATATCTATAAGTTGCGATAACTAATTAATGAAATATTTTAAATTTAAAGTTCTGCCAAAAATTTGTCCTTTAAAAAATAGTTCAGTTCTAATACCAAAAACATGAATTCTCTAAGACAAATGTGAAAGCTGATATTTCCATTCAAAAACATTAAAAAAAATAATAAGCCAACCGAGTAAAAAATCTTCGATTTGGTTTCAACTTGAATTACCCTGAATCAAGACATGCTGCAGTCGAAAGGGTAGACCTGAGCATGTATCAGTTTGGAGATTGAGCCAGACTTCAATTTATGTCTTGGAGACAAGTTTATATGTCTTGAAAACATATATTAATGTCCTGCGTCGAATATTTATGACTCCAAAATGAGTGGTTTATAACTTCGAGCGTATACCTGCTCTAAAAAATGGTAATTCTGACTGTCAAAATATGAATGTTTTTTAATTTAAGATATTAATATTAATTTTATACCTAATAGTTGCATTTTCAACGAAAAAAGATAATTTCTTAACTTAAATTATTATATTTAATATATTAATTAAAAAGATGTTAATTTAAGATAAAGACAGTGGAAGACATTGAAAAAGTTTCACGAAATCGTGGAATCCTCTGCGAAATAAAATTTCAATCCTCAATTAAATATTTGCAACTTGAATAAAGAAAAAATGAAATCTGTAAAAAAAATATTATTTTTAAGTAAAAAAGAGAATTTTTAAACACAAAAAAATTGAATATTTCCAATGATCATTTATTTGTTTTCTTTACTTACTCGTATTACGTTTATAGGCATATAATTTTCGTAGTTTTATCCAGAAAAATTAGAAATATTTTTAAAGATTTAAGAGATTTAGAAAAAGTATATAGAAATCTTTCCTAGATTTCTTTTTTAATTTACAGGACCTTAAAATTTTTTTGACAATTTGGAGTAGTTTAGAAGATATTTGAGACTTTTTGACGCATGAAATAAATTTAAGAATATTTTGTAGATAAAATTTCTAAACGTGTTTTCAAATGCTTTGAAGTATTCCTAAAACTGTTTTAGAATCTTCTGAATTTATTTTTGAAAATTTCAATAATCTTTGGTAATTTTTTATAATCCTTTTATATATTCTCTTGAGTTTTACTAAAATAGAAATTACTTTAAATATTAATTTTTGTTAGAATACTGAAAGAATTCTTCAAAGTAAAGAAAATTGATTATAAATCTTCCAACTTATTTTAAATAATTTTATAGATTGTTTAGAATCTCTTGAACCCTTTTAAAATATATAAAAAGCTGCTGAATTTTTTGTTCGATATTTTCCCAAATATAAGTTTTGTTTTGCATAAAAATAGTTTCGAATTCTTTCAACACTTGTAAAAAATCCAAACAACTTATTTGGAAATTTAAAAAAATTTAATCTTGTAAAATTGAAAACTCTTTCTTTAAAATATATTCAGAAATTTCAGGAAATCTTTTTAAATATTTAAAAATATTTTCTTTTAATAATTACATTTTTTTAAATTTTATCTGGAATCTTGAAAAATATTCATTATCTTATAAAGTTTAAAACCCTTAAGAATCTTCAAAATATTATTTTAAAACATTAAAAAATATATATTATTCCTAAAACGGGTAATTTGCGGTTATCGGTACAGAAAATTTTCTTATCGTTACCTATAGACTATTTATTCCGTAAGTATAAAGTACTACAATTTTTTCAATTAATTAAGAAATCATTTTTCTGAAACTTCGCAAATAAATGTTTTTGATAAAATATCAATTTCTCACATTTTTCTAAGGGCATTTTTTCAAAACCGTGTTAAAGCAGATGTTTTAGTTTTTCACATCGATTCGGTTTTTATAATTTGAAAAAAATTTTCTAAAATAGTGAAGATTTTTTTCTGATAGTAATTAATTCCTTTTGCCTAATCTTCTCTTTTAACTAAAAAAAAAACATAAATTTTTTTTCCTCATGAGGAATTATGTAAAGAACTATTAATCATACTCCATGCAAAATGATCAGCTAGATTAGAGAAATAAGAAATAGTAAAGAGACAGGCATAATTAGAAATAAAAAAGGTAAAGCAATAGTACAGGAATAGGCAGCATGAGAAATAACGAAGGTAAAGGAATAGTACAGGAATAGGCAGCATTAGAAATAGCGAAGGTGAAGCAATAGTATAGGGATAAACAGAATTAGAAATAACGAAGGTGAAGCAATAGTACAGGGATAGGCAGAATTAGATATAACGAAGGTGAAACAATAGTACAGGAATAGGCAGCATGCGAAATATTGAAGGTGGAGCAATACTACAAAAATAGGCAGCATTAGAAATAGCGAAGGTGTAATGGTATGAGATACGTACAAATTGTAAGACTTTGACTTAACTTCTTGACTTGAAGTTTTTCGAAAAACTATATAAAGTTAGAGCTATGAACTTACCCTAGAAGTGGCTTGCAAAAGACAGCTTATCCGACCAACTTATCTGAAATCCTAAAGTCGTCACTGTAGTCGTCGCAAGTCATCAGCAGAAGTCTTTCAAAGGCTTTGGTAGTTTCTGAGCATCCTCCCGCACTTCGCGGGAAGTCGGTGGAACTCAGGAAATTGATCTAGATTAATCTCGTACGAAAGACTCTGCTCTGATCATGCGCAAAAGATCTTCTTCTTGATCTTTGTTCTATTTCGTTAGCACTGTCTTCCACATTATTTGTATCTTTTGTATGATATTATTATTATAATAGTTCATTTTTCTTATTTTTTGAATTAAAAATTCATCTATCTTATTTGAAAATGAACTTTCTGTTGAAGTTCTTCTTTTTGTCGGGAACGAAACTGCTTTGAATAGGAACTTCGTCATTTTGGATCGAAAAATTAAAATTCTTTGTTAAAAAAGTGATATTTATGATTCAAAAATAAGCTTTTCGATCAAATTAATTTTCTTCGTCATGAAATTAACATATTTTAATAGAAAATCCATTCTTTAGGACTAAGAAATTAAAATTATTAGGTCAAAAAGTCATAATTCTGATTGAAATATCAACTTTTTGATCAAATTACCCTTTTTCATCAGAAACACATATTTTTTATTTAAAAAGGAACTTTTTTCTTATAACTTAAACTGTCTTCGAAAAAGATTCATCTGTTTGGCGTGAAAATTCATCTTTGCAAATTAAAAGTTCAACTATTTTTTAAATAAGTCATATTTTCCGTACAAAATTTATCATTTTGCATTGGAAAGTCATCTTCTTTGGTAGAAAATGCTTATTAATATTTTCTATTTAATACTGACATTTGTTGTCAATTATTAATCTTTGCGTGTTAAAACTTATACTATTTTGTTTGAAAAAATTTTGATTTTCATTGAACGTTAACTTTTTAAAAAAAAGTCTTCCTTTTTGATTGAAAATTTATCTTTCTTATTCATAACTTATTATATTGTTGAAAATTTAACTGGTTTTTGAATGAGAGTATTATTGTTTCGTTAAAAATTAAACTACTTAATTGAAAATTAACTTTTTTCTGAAAAAGGTATTTCATGTTTTTAGTTTGATAATTTATTTAGTGGCGTGTAGAATTCAACTGTTTGGTTTAAAATCAACTTTTTTTAAAACACCGTATTTGGTGTTGAGTATTTAACTGAAATCTTTCTTCATTAAAAATTTATATATTTTTCTGAAAATTCATCTCTCGATGGAAATTCATATTCGGGTAGAAATTTAATCTTTTCTCGTGGTTAAATACGCAACTGTTTAGTAGTAATAAACAAATAGGCTACTTTGTTAAACATTCATCTTGTTTGGTTGAATTAAATTGTTTTTTTATTTAAAAAAGTAATATTATAACGCATTTTTCAGTAACCCTACAATTTTATTTATTGTTCCCTTTTTTTAATTAAAATTAATATTCATGTATTGTTAATGCAATTAGGTAACAAAATTTCATAATATTATTAACTCCAGTGTTAATTCTCGGTAAAAAATAATTAAAAGAATAAATTAGAAAGGACTCTGCCTTGCGACCATTCGTGTCTTTCTGACTCTCACTTATCCATGTTGCGATAAAAGAAGACAGGCAGAAGTCGGGCAGTACTTACAAGTCTGCCTAACTATTAGATAAAATGTATAATAAAACAAAAATGATGGTATTACAAAAAACGGATTAGAAAACAGAGTTTAATATGATGATTGAAAAATGGAGGATAGGACAAGTTCATAGTTAGATTTATCTCGGATTTTATTTACTAAAGAAGACAATGTAGAGGAAAGAGTTTTTCAAAGATAGAAAATAAATTTGTTGAGAAGGTTTGATAACTTCATGGTGGTTTGGCAATGTTGGATAAAGTGCTGTAGAAAAAAATAATTATTGTATTTCAAAAAACGGATTAGAAAACAGAGTTTAATATAATAATAGAAAAAGGG